>JAOBYJ020119226.1:0-27689 GCA_025403565.2 Palythoa heliodiscus | reverse complement strand
GACATCCTACCACTATACCAACCACGCAGACATCCTACCACTATACCAACCACGCAGACATCCTACCACTATACCAACCACGCAGACATCCTACCACTATACCAACCACGCAGCCCTTCACGAATTACTCCGCTGATTGTACGACCAACAGCTAATTACTCGTTAACATATTTGATGATTTTGAATTTAACAGTTATCTTGGAGCATGTCTTCCGGCTGAAGCTGTCCGCGTTCTGACTCGACGTGGTGGTGAAGCATCCCTCGCTAATGCCTTAGAGGTAATTATTTTGTTGCTCTTTTAGTCGCTAAATATCAAAGACAATCTAGAACGACCGACGATGATTTAAGACAATATAACATCGTAACGCAAAATGTAAGTCATTCATTCTTCAGGTAGCTGTGCTGTGCAATGAGATGGAACTGGCAACTTCTCTTGCTCTTCGTTTAACTCAGTCCTTCCTCCTCAGTTTCAAATGGGAAGATGCATTTCGCGTATTGGCAAAATGTCCGAGTGCTAAGGTAGGTAAAAGTTGTAGCTTTGAAATCATGAGCTTTTATAATGAGGAGATTGATCTTTTGGTGTTCCGAGTAAATAACAGAAAACTCATGATCCAATAGTATCCCTGACTACTGAGATCGTTCTACTGATTGTCGATTGGTTTTATAAAAGCAGCCTACAGTATCCAAGTTGTATTCTAGGATCGCCGTGAAAACAGGTTAACATAAGCGTAAGCACGGCCGAAGCGGAGACGGAAGGAACGGAAAGTTTTCTTTTTATTTCGTCTCCGTTTGTGCTTCGTTCACTTCCGTTCCTCGTGAAAGTAAACACAACGGAAGCGCAAACAAGAAAAGAAGTGTTTCATTGTTACGTTTGGTCTAGTGTCGTTCTTATGTTTGCGTGCGGTTCGTTTTCACGAAGACGTAACTAACATCAGAGTTCTTCCGCTTGCGCTTCGGACATTTACGTCGCTCATGAAAACCAATCTTTAAGCTTTGCATATCGACCTACTAAGCCTAGAATACAACTTCGGTACTGTGGGCTGCTATTATTATAGTAACTTGTGGTGGCGAGTTCTTCGCTTACGAAGATCAGTGGGAGGAACTTTGTCCAATATCCTTTTAGTTGTGGTTGGCCTTCTGGTGACTGAAAAGGCCAATCCTGGAGCAGCAGATGAGCAGGGAAAGACCTGCTCACTCAGTCAAATTATAGTAAGCAAATCGCCACCAATGGATGACTTATATGGTTGTTTTGTTGATATAAAACGAAATTGATAGCACATTCCATAGTGTTAGAGATGAAAGAGGTGAAGCTAACCTGATTGATAAAAACGTGAAGATCCATATTAGGACAATTTAGCAACACAGCACAGGTTACGTTGAGCTTCGCTTTTCGGATTGGTGAGATTTTTAAGTCCTCGTGAAATTGCTTCATTATATGTCTTTGGTCTTGTTTATGTTTATTTGGGATTTAAGCGAACAAGTGAATGGTTAAGTAGCTTTATTGACCCCTTTAGGCCCACGTGCTGGTAGTACAGACTCATAAACTGTTAGTAACTGAGTTGCAAAGTGTTATGGCTGTTGAAGACCGAGAAACAATCAGCGAATCTCTGTCAGGAGACGATGCACAACGGGAAAATTGTACACGTAACAAAGGGACCGTTACAGACATAATCGGTAGGTGCTTGTATTAAAGACCGTTTCACAGTTCCTAATATGTAACCAAGCCTTCACTTGAAGCCGAGGCTAATGGCGAGTTAGCATAGCTAATGAAGTGGAATTATTGTCATAAGAAATTCGAAGTAAAGCATATAAGAAACAAAATTAAACTGTCTCAGCCGCCAACAAACATTTCTCCAGTGAAATCTTTTTTCCCTTCGCGTCTCCTGTTCGTTTAGTCAATGTCTGATGTATTTAATATTTTTACTCTAAGTGAAATGATTGAAACCCAGTAATACGTGTCGATTCGGTAGACTGTGTGAGGAATTTTTAATTGCACGGTTTAAGAAAGCCAGTCAATCGAGGAATTTTAGACTCTTTGACTCAATTAAGGAATGTGGTCAGGCTTTTTAGGGTTTTCATAATCGTATGTGTAATGCCATTCATCACTTGATTGAATTCATAATCTTTATTCTCTTTCTATAAAACAAGGTTTGTGTGGGCCCTAGAAATCCTGGAAAACCCTGGAAAAGCCCCGGAATTTTTTTATTGAGCCCTGGAAAATCTCAGAGTTTTACTGAAAAATCTAAATTTGCCAAGTGCATTTTTTTGTTTTCTTTTCAAGTAACAATAAAGATTTTAGACTTAACGATTTGCAAGTCGTTATCATTACAATGTTTACATTAACTATTAAAAAGCTGTTTAAACAGGTAATTGTGGACGTTATTGTTTTCATTACGGGTTTAAAGAGCCCTGGAAAAACCCTGGAAAAACCGGAAAAACAGCCCTTGAAATCCCTGGATTTTTGAAATTCTGAAGGTGTACGAACGCTGTATAAAAGCCACTTTGATAATCTAAATAATCAAAAGAACGTAGGGTTTAACGATGTAACAGCTGGAACATTCGATAAAGATACAAATTAATTTTTTAAAAGTTTACCAGAAAAGTTGATTAGGTAGAAGTTTAACTTATCTACATGCTTTTTTAAATAACATGTCCTCTTCGAAAGGTATGTTTTTGGATTTAACAACGGCATCTGCTGACTACCCATGGATACTACACACCCCACCCCTGCAATGGTTCCTCATGTTGTTACTCACAAGTTGGAACAGTAATAGTGTTGGTGTTACGTTGGATCAAGACGGAATAAATAGCGTTTACAAGACGTTGTCAGAATATTACCAGTCAATCTACGAAGGAGCTGGAACTTTACATCAGGTACTGTTATTCATCTGTGCATAAAATTACTCTCGTTGACTTCCTGGCCCAGTTGGTCAAAAGCTGATTTAGTATTTTAATACTATCCTGGGTTTAAGTTTTACTCTATGTTTCTGCTTCGAACCTTAAATAGCCTGACTTGGGCTGCAGTTTTGGATTGTCAGTTTTATTTTCTTGAACAATTTGAACAGTAGTTTGGAAGCACAATAAATAGTTTCTTAGTGTAGCATTTGATATTTGAATATTGACTTAAGCTAGAGTAAATATAATCAGATTTTGATCTTCCCATTTCTGATTAAATAGCTTAAACTTTGTTACATGTCCAAGCCTTCCTACGCTGTTAACACCATTTCTGTTTTTGCTAATCTGGGAAACACTTAAGATTGTTGATTTTTGTTCAGTTACTTGTTTTCGTTAATGAAATTACGTTCACGTTTCTCACAATTTGTGTAGCAAAAACTACATCTCCATTCTTCCAAGCTGCCTGGACCTAACACGTTATTTATGCTAGTTTAATCGAAAAATAAACTCTTTTAAAATTGTTTTTCAGTTACCATAACTGAATAAATCATAGAAGGTTAAAGGGATCCTCCACTGTCCAACAATATTAATCTTAAATATGAGCTTTCTTTAACTTGTGCCTACATCAGTAGTAAATTTGATCATTCTCTGTATACAGTCCACGTCAAGCGATTTGTTTTGATCATTTCCAGAGTTGGCGTGAACTATATATAGAGAATTGTCAAATTCGAGCTGCTGATGTAGACTTAAGTGAAAGAAAAGTCTTATATTAGATTAATATAGTTGGATAGTGGATGATCCCTTTAAAGTTACGTGCTTGAACAAGTGTCTGTACTTCAATAGGTGCTGGTGCGGATAGCATATGAGATCAGTCTTGGCTTCCTCTCTGCTCTTATGGGTAAAATAAAACAAGCAGCGCTTTACTGGTTACATCCGCTGACCATGTGTAACAGGTACTGCTTTCTTGACCTTCAAATGCAACTTTGTTGCATGCTGCTTCCATATGGTATAGAATCTCTGAAGTGGATTGTAGATATTGCTCGACGTTTGTCAGATGATGAAATCCAGAGTGATGATGACTCATTACTACGCCAAATGTTTAGGCATTTTTATGCATACTACTGTTTCTCACTGTTGATTAAACTGTGGTGGCGACGTCCTGAGGCTTACGCGATCCTATCACATACATCATACCAGAATGATTATTTGGATGAGGTTTCAACATTGTTAGAGCCTGTTGACGCTATTTTAACAAAAGGTAACTGCGAACAAGATTGGCCTGGATTGCTCAAAAATGGGGGAGATGACCGTTCAGGTAAACAACCTGAAGAAACTAAGCAAGATCAACAGTTCTTGGAGTCAATGGCTTTTAGGGATGATCAGCTATCTGGTAGTTATTCACTCGAAATGAATGAAGCCAAAGATAAACAGCACGACCATAATTTATGTTACCCAACTGAGAGCAAACATGAAACCCCTACAGCACCGGGAAACTCAGCTGAACCTGGAGTATATAACCAATATATTGCTGTAGAACAAGAAGATGGAACCCTTGTTGATTCTACTAATTCTTGTGGTTTCGATGAAACATTCTTCAAATCCAAAAATGGTTATTTCATTATTGTGAAAAAAGGCAAATTGATAAATTTTTACTCGGTCATTCTGAACCTAACTAGAGTTCTCCTTTGTGAACAATGGGCTTTAAAGCGGCGGCTGGATGAAGTGAGAAGACTGTTGGCCTTGGAAGAATCCAAAAAATTATTAAAAGAAGCTATATCTGACAAGTGTCAAAGGAAAAGCAAGAAAAAGGAGAAAAAACGTTCTGCAAAAGCAGATTTAATGGCAAGCGCTTCGTTTGCTTTAGAAAGTTCAAGTGCCGGAACAGAAATAGAAACAGATTCGATTGAAACTGTTCTGTGTGAAGATAGACCTGTCTTAGAAACAACATCTAGTGGAATTGATCTTCACGAAGACAGAAAAGTCTTTAAATCAGCTTCCAGCAAAACTGGTCTCGATGGAGACAGACAAGTCTTGGAAACAGCTCCTAGTAAAACTGATTATTTTGAAGACACATCCAGCAAAACTGGTCTCGGTGAAGAAAGACAAATCCTGGAAAAGGCTGATAGTGAATCTGGTCATTGTGAAGAGGGACAAGTCTTGGATGCAAATTCTGGTGTAACTGGTGCTTGTGAAATTGGTAACATTTCGGATGAAAAGGATGGCTTGCAACAATTTGTTAAACCAATAAAGTGTGTGGAAGATGAAACTCTGGATGGTTTGTTGACATTGGAGGATAATCTGACTGAGCAGTTGGGGTTTTACCATCTCCAGGTGAGTTTTGTCATTGACCTCCAGGAGCTGTTATTGTATAAAACGTATTTTATGCAGGTTATGTAGGTTAAGTAACAAAGAATTACAAGTTCGTGCACCTGTCATCATCTGTTGATTTATTGAACTGCATTTTGTTCTAGGATTTACCTTTTCCAGACCCAATTGAATCTTCCCTCGTCATTGCACATTTTTGTATGCACCGAAATAATCTCCCAAAGGAGGATGATGTGCAGGTCAATCGACTGACAGATGCTGTGCTTCGGTGGTCCTTAAGACACGCCCAGACCAGAAGTGAAGTAAAGCGCTTCGAAGCTTATTTTTTACGTATGCAGCAGTTGGAGAAATTAATTTTTGAGTGAGTTCACTGGCGATGACATGAGACTTGCAAGCTATTTTATGGAATCGTTTGTTGTGTGAAAAAGTTAAACTTTTCTTCACTTAGTTTACAATATCAAGAAAAACAGGAACTTAATCTGCAAAAAGATGGACTAGAATTGACTAGATAATGCTCCACTGATACTGCATACATTTATCAAATTTAAACCACTTTAACTAAATCTAGGAATATTAACTTACGTAACGCAATCTAAAAGTCTTTTGTTAAACCAGAAGCGGAAGTTAGAGTTACAATTTTAAAAGCATGCTGCCAAGAAAGGAAAACTTAAAGTTCTAGATCAAATTAATTGTTCAATTTTGATAAAAAAATCTTTAATTTTTTACCTTTCCAATACGGTTTAATGGACATGCTGTTCTCGTGCTGTAAAGTCTTTTTTTTCACATGTAGATTTTTTTAAATAACACTACCTAGCTTGCTCATCACTATTTCTGGCAGTCAGAGACTGGATTGACCTTATTCGATGGTCGCAATATTTTCCCAATATTTTTTCTCTTGAGATGCTTTGTTTAAGGTGAACATTCTTTCATATCTTCATTACCGCAACTGAAACAAAGAACCTTATTTCCCAAGAGGCCTGTGTTGGCCATTGAATACGGTCTATTTCAAAAGCGCATCTCAGCGAGGTCGAACCGAAGGAGCTGTGCTGCTGGCTAGGCGCTCGGCCTCAGAATATGATCGGTGCATGAGTTATGGGTACAGCACCGAAACCAGATGAAATCAGCTGGGACTCATACTCGGAGAAAACGCCATGGAGTCCGATTAAAATCGACCAAATTCAGTTCACGTACGAGCCCAGGATTCGATCCCTGGTCTGCAGAGGTTTGACACAAGCATTACATTCAACCATCCAGACTTTTGGGTGACCTGTAGTACTTAGTGAAAGCTACTTTCTAATTCTAAGTCTTCGTCTTTTGTTAAAAGGTAAAGGTATCTCTATTTAACATCGGTAGTCCCGTCAGTTCATTGAACTGGTATCTATGGAAGCCGACGATGCGCCCTTTACCCCCTCCCTCTGTCAGTGCTCCGTTTTACGGGTATTTAAAGCCGCTAACAGATCAGAGGAAAGTCGGAATAGACGTTGGAGGCACTGAAAATCGAACTGGGTACCTCCAGCACAAAAGGCAGCGCACTTGCCAACTGTGCTACACGCCTGTGCGCCTTCGGCACTGCACTGATATTTGTCTGACAGATTATTTTGTTTCAAACTTACCACTTCAAATATTGTTTCTCTTTTCGCGTGCAAGTTTTTGTTTAGTCGGTGTGCCTCTTGTCGTATGTATTGGACAACCTTCTACCGTGATATTCTCTCCTTTACCATTATGTTAGCATTCGGTTAGATCTTTTAGAATTATCTTGGTGTGTCTTCATCAAGGTATTACGTTTAAAATTAACCATTTTCATTTGTAGGATAACTCTAATCTAATAACAATGAAATGTACAAAATCTAAATCCTAATCGCCATCACATTATAATGGTGATGATGATTACTTTGCTGATAATTTTATAACGAAAGTTTTGTGAAGCTTCGGGTTACTTCAGGACCTCAGGATGATTGGAAGACTCACCAACTGGAGGCGTAGTTGTCATGATTTCGTCTCCCAACCTGTACGACCGGGAATATAGTACTGTGACTCCAAGGGTTTTTCCCCGGGTACTCCCGTCTACCTCCCTCTGAAAAATGAACACAAGCTATAAAAGTGCCAGCATTCCTGGCAAAAAACCCGTAGGAATGACTTTTTTTCCTTTGAGCTGGGATAAAGCTACAGAAAATAGAAAAATTATCTCGAGAATTTTTTCCATTTTATTGTCTCCAGTTCTTATTCAGTTTACATGCTTTATTTTACTCCCGTTTTTGTTGCATTTGTTTTTTTAGTAGACTAGCCCTTATTTATATTTCATTTTTTATTTAATTACTTGTTTATTGCTTTTAAATTTAGAAATTTATTATTGATCCTCCTATTCTCCTTGAGAATGATGGAAGATGATGCCACACATTTTAGTATTAACAGAATCTTAGCACAGCGTTGATATTGCCGCTGTATTTAATAAGCTAAATCCTTTTATGAGCCTTAATGGTCCATTGGAGCCGGTGCTTATCTCCGGTTTTCATGTAGAGTTAAGCGGATGAGAGCTGCTACTCCCCCAGAACGGGACGCCAATCCATCATAGGTTAGCCCCCAGCAGAAGCTGGTACTCATTTTACCGACCCCGTAAGGATGGAAAGCTGAGTCAGCTTTGGCGGAAAAGAAGCTCGCCCTGTTGGTGCTCTTACTCAGCTCTCGTGTAGCTTTCAAAGTCGTTTAATTTATCCTGTTCTTTCTGTTGTTTAACATCATTTTGGTTTAGCAAAGCAAGAACAACTGGCGGCCATTTTGTTTTTGTCTTCAGCTTTGGCCCTTGCAAGTGCATTTGTTTCCATAGAAAATTCCGTATTGCACTCAATAACCTAAAATGTACTCTATAACCTCTTTATACATTCGCAATTATCCAATCAGAAATGAGATATTTTGCTGAGAATATAATAAAGATAGATAAGAAAACCGAATGAATGAATACAGGATCCTGGACATGGTAATCAGTTTAAAAGTTTAATATTAAGAGCTGGTTTCAGCGGACGATTCAATTCAGACTGTCGGGGAGATTTTGGTAGCCAGTTCGTCGTTGCAGTTGAAACTGAGGTCTTTAACAAGATATTTAGAAAGTCGAGACTTGGACATGATTAAGAGCTTTTCGTACGCTCACTGTTATTTCCTCTTCAGGTGTAGACACTGCTCTATATTCAAATTTAAAAAATAAACACATTAGAAAATAAATAATTTTGAATTACTTAAATGTTAACTTGTAAATGATTGTAACAATTAGTTTTATATTTAAAAAACGAACACATTAGAAACTAAATAATTTTGATATACTTAAATGTTAACCTTAAATGATTATAGTTGTTTAGTTTTATATTGTGGTTGCGTTTTGATTTTTAATAATAGAAAGTCGGTGCTCTTTCTAATGATAATCCGTTATTTGAAAGCAAAACTGCAAGTAAAAAATTTATAACGTTTTGTTAAACACGCAATATCGATCTGGAAAAAGATTTACTACAGTTCTCTTGCGTTCGAGATAAAAGCTTCTTTAATTTACAAAAAGTGAAGAAATGAACCGCATTTTCTACCCCGGTTAATCGCGATTTCCGTTTTATACATTTAAAATTTCTTTTTTTTTTATCTAGAAACAAATCTTTAACCCCGGGAAATACTTTTTCCTAGAGTTCGTATATTGCTACAGTCCAACCCGGTTGGACATTTTACTTCGTGACATAAACTCGGATATGTCTTACCAAATACGAAATTTATGAATTAATAATAATATTAATTAGCGATTTGTGTTAAGGACGTGTCGTGATTAAGTAATAGAGCCCAGAATACTTGTGCTTATTTTTGTTTCTGAAATTTTCGCCGACATGGTCCAGTTATTGGACAGCCGATTGGCACTAATCCAGGATTAGATTTTGATTAGTTTCTTCTTTCCAAACAAATACAGACTGGTTTTGGCCTTAGCTTCAAGTGGGGTTTATTTATTCTATTTCCTAGAAAATGCGAGCAGCATTTTAAAAGAAAGTTACATCTTTGCCTGGTTTTGATATTGTTCTTTGACCATTTCTTTAATCCAGGGTCAAAGCGCATCGATCATGATGTCCAATACCAAAAGGCCGCATTCATCTTTAGGAAATAATTTTACTACCTAAATTGAGCTGAGCTCTGTTTGATATCGATTAAGTTGAATTTATTCTAAAAAAATACAACAGAGAAACAACCATAAACGTGTTTCTTTATAAAATAGTAATAATAGTTATTAGTAATAGCAATTACGGTAAAAAGAAACGTTAATACCGCCAAATCATTTTGGTAAACCAATCTGAAAAACTCATTGATGGAAAGTGCGGTTTTGCTTGCCGCCGGGTTTTTCAATAATGTTAATATTTGTTAATGGGTGATAAGCCTCTGAATGCTTCAGGGCTGACATTTAAATTTCAAAAATTTTTCGTGCGGCTCTTATCCAAGTTGACTTTTATATACGGTGTTAGGAAGAAAAAGTTTATATGTTTTTGTTGCTTTCCTCTCTCCTCTGTCAGTTGTCTTTCATACTTTTAACGTATTCGTAGATAGGTACTCCATCAGCCACTCGGATCACTTCCTCTTAACTCGAAAATTTGATTTCGCAGCGTGATATCTGATGTTCGTAACGTTTTGTGCCTGGAACACTATGCTGTTTTCGTTTACATTTAAATATATCAAAATATAGTTATTCTAATTCATAACATTTTATCTTGACAATAAGCAAGATACATCGTCTTAATAGCTTTTACATTTTAGCGTTTGATAAAATATATATTTTGTTGTGTATTTACCAAAATTGTTCAAAAAGTGCCCACCCTGTTTCCATCGTATGTTTTCTTCTTGCAGCATAGAATGTCCTTGTATGTTTGTCGAAATCTTTTGTTGAGAACGCCATATATTATAGGATTGCATCCGCTGTTGAACATAGCTAAGCACGTGGTTGTAGCGAAGAACTCGTCAGGCCAGTTGCAGGACTCGAACAGCAAACAGGTCATTCCAATAAAATGCGGTAACCAGCATAATATAAACGTTCCCATAACTATAAGTAAAGTCTTAGCTGCTTTTGTGTCCCTCATGAACTTCTCTTTTGCTAATTTCTCCTTCTGCTCCAACTGCGTCTGTTTTTCTAAAGTTAAATTTCCATCTACACACGGAGTCACGGCTAATGACAGTGCCGTTCTGAGGGGTCCTTCCGTGGCCCCAATTTTTCCTAACTTTGGTTTTGCCTTTGCGGAATGTTTTCTCGCCGCACGAAGAATGTAATAATAGCAGTAGGCCATGATAACTAACGGGAAAAAGAAACAGCTACCAAAAATGAAGAGAGTATAAGAAATGTCCGAGCCCCAGTCTCCGGTGCAGATAGATTCGTTTCTTATGTAGGTATATTGCGACCATCCGAGGAGAGGTAGAATTGCACACAGAAGAGCTTGAAGCCAAACGCACATAACCATTAGAAAAGCTTTCCTTGAAGTCATTATCAAAGGATAATTCAGAGGTTTGATAATGGCGATATATCGGTCAATAGAGACCGCTGCTAAATTCAGCATACTAGCAATGCAAAAAATAGAATTGGTCACCCCGTTAATTTTGCAAAATATATTTCCGAATATCCAAGAGTAGGTTAAAGATGAGGTCAGAGTGAATGGCATTCCAATTAGAGCAACGCCGAGGTCTGCCACAGCTAGACTTGCTATAAACACCGATGTAATTGATCTTAGTCTGTAGTTTCTAAAAATTGCAAGAAGGATTAATGCATTCCCAACCACGGACGAAAGAATTACTAGGAACAAAAAGCCGGCTTGAAAGGCAATTGCAACCGTTGATCGCGGATCGTCTCCGTTACCTTGTTTGCTAGAATAATTTGAATGCTGTTTAATCATTATCAGACTGCACAGGTTTAGCAAAATGTCGCATTTAAGATTGTAATTGGTTTTTTTGCGGTGTACAGGCGGGTTGTAGTTAAGGTAGATCTGTCTTCATTCTCTTCACGGATACCACATCTGCTGTTTGGTTTCGTGCTCAATAACAAATGCTGCTAATTCTTTTTGCCGTATTTAAATATTTAAAGCCATTCTCAGTAGGGGTCGCTGATGAATATTGTATATATACCTGCTGTCCAAATATCGGGTGAATGTTTTTAACCCTTCATACGGAGTTCTCTTCCATTTCTTATCAGATCTCGAACTAGCGACTCGAATATAATTTAAATCTGAGTTCCGTTTATGAATGGTTTTGAAAAAGGTTCAAAAGATTTTATGTTCTTCTTGCTCGGGCTTCAGCGACAAATTGTTACTTCGTGTTATCCAAAATATAACCTGCAGTAATAGAAAAACAACACCTGTCATGTCTTCCTATTTCTAACTAATGTAAATTAAGATAATTTCCCCTTTATCCCAATGCGTCCAAAGGTTTTAAAAACAAACAAACACATTTTGTTGAAAACTGAATGCGGATGTAATAATCTTGAATGGAAAGACAACTTATTTAGAAATATAAAGCTC
Organism: Palythoa heliodiscus; assembly: GCA_025403565.2. Lineage (NCBI taxonomy): Eukaryota > Metazoa > Cnidaria > Anthozoa > Zoantharia > Sphenopidae > Palythoa > Palythoa heliodiscus. Next base: position 15,954 of record JAOBYJ020119226.1, on the reverse strand, counting down.
TAAAGAATTTCTTCAAAGTAAAACTAGAATATTCTGCTGGGTTGTTACCAAAGTGTTATTCATAAATTTACAAATTAAGCCAAAATTGTTTTTGATAATTGAGTTTGAACAACAACTCAGCCTTGGAAAAAATGTTTCAATTTTTTTAGGCTGTGGATAAAGTACATTGATATAGAGATTAATCAGCTTGTTTATAATTCTTATTTAAATAATACCGTTACAAACTCTCCAGCCTTTCCATCATGATTAAAATGTCGATATGGAAGTGGCACGTGTAATATTCTCACAGTGTGTTCGTAAAAGTAAATGCTACTTATGCAGTTTGTATGAAAAATTTGCATGATTTGGATGCATTCAGATTTTAGAGTTTTTTGTCTGGACATGAGCACAGATTATTGCTTTGTTTGAGAACACAGAAAATGCTTTTGATTTTAAAACGCATTTGCCAGAAAATTTAGCTAAATATGCATTTGAAGAAATGGACTATTTAACTACCTTATCGACGAAATAGATAAAGTTATTAGAAGGTTTTATGCCGTGAGAAAACCCAGGTTGAAATTAAAATTAAATTCACTTTGGCAATTAACCGTACTATCTTGGCTAATCAGCTCTTGTGGCAACTTGTTATTTTAGATTTTACATTTATTTTTTAAATATTTGTAAACAGAAAAGTGGCTAGAATGCAGACTTTTAAACAGTAAATTTTTAATTTTGTTGTTGTTTTCGTTTGTTCCACGAGCATTTAACGCGTTCAAAATCCTGCATTTTATCTTGAAATTAAAAAATGTGCCTAAGGTGAAACTTTGTTTACCTTGCAAAAATATCATTTCTGAGTTTTGAAAAGGCTTTGAAATTAAGCTTTAAATGAAAAAATGTTTGGGACATTAATTACAATTTTGCGTGACCCACCAACGAAACAGAGATTTTAAAAATTTCCATATTTATTTACTTTTTGAAAACTTGTTTGTTTCCACGACTAAGTCTTTATGCTGATAAAGCCCAGTAAATCAGTCACTTGAAAATAAATTTGGGTGTTCATTTGAAACCTTTCAGGGGTGGGTGTAACTAAAACGAGTAACGCAATAATGAGTAACGAGAAAACGAGTATAAACGGAAAAAAATTCGAAGGGTAAAAAAACAAGTAACAAGAAAATGCGTTAAAAGATAAAAAAAATAGTGGCTAAAATAAAAAATTAATTGCATAGTTTCTACATGCTGAATTTTATTTCTTCTAAATCACCGAGCTATCACTTTCCTCGCGAGGTTTTTCTCAGTTGAGGTTTTGGAAGGCCCGTGAAAATGTTAGTCGATTTTATGTTTATCGATTTCATTCCAGGAGTTTTCACTCGATAGTATTACCGTGGAAAAAAAACGGGATATTTTTTATGCTACTGATCGATAAAAATTTCATGAGCACATGGACAAACGAAAACCGAATACGGAGGTTTTTAATTCATAACCATCTCTACATTAAAATATATACAAAACATTGAAATGGCCTTGAAATCGACATCTTAATTCGATTGAAATGTGATATTATCGAAACATTCGAGAGCGACTCAAAAAAAAATCAAACTTGGAAAACTTAATCTTACTCAGTGTTGAATTCAAGGAGAAAAAGCTCCATAAAAAAGGAAAGAACGCGAATTACAATTTCTGTGAGGTTTTTGAAACGAGAAACAAGAAAGTCGTTGGCGTTGCAAAACTGTTCGGCCGCGCACTCCAGCATGTTGACAATTTTACTTAAATAAATAACTACTGTTACATTTAAAAAACTATTCACTCTTATCCTGACCTAATGAATGAAGCAAATTTTGGTGTAAACACTTATAAAACGGGCAGATCAATTTTCGCGGAGAATTTCTGTCAAGTAATGAATAGCACGATTTTACCTTCAGACGCATTACGAAGACAAAATACCACACTGCCGCGTGTATTGTGAATTGGTTTTAATTTATATGGAAATTTTACTGTTAATGACTCTGGAAAAATATAAACAAAAATTGACATCTCGCTACATCAATTTTATAAAACATTATGCTATCTTTTCAATAATCTAGAATTACGCTAATGTAAAAGAAAACTTCATTACCAAGTAAGGCCTCTACACACTAGCCGATATCTTATCGGGAAGCACCCGATTTTTGGTCTGTGCCGATTACCTATCGGGCTACCGGAGCATGATTTCTATCTTCTGGCTGCTTTCTTAAATTTTGCAAAGTTATCGCGTGATAAATTTTGCTGCGTCTTTGGTCGAACCTAGTTCTGCTCCCGACAATTTGTCTGAAATTGCTACACACGTACCGATTTTTTTATCGGCCGACGTTTTTGGATCAAACATGCACAGTCTCCGTTTCCAACACAAAATCTTGTCTGAAACATGTCGCGAACTACCACACACGGGCCGATTTTTTGTCGGCGTCACAAAATCGGGACCTTTGCGACAAAAAATCGGATAGTGTGTAGCAGCCTTAACTTACGAAAGCCGTGAATTATTAATTAAGATCGGCCCAACACAAAATAGGGTTACTCACGGCAGCTTAGTGGACGTGGACGCGCAGGAAATGGGAAAGAGCAAAATATGGAGTGAGGGGGGAGGGGGAGGAAGGAAACGCTTGCCCGCAAACCCCTATATTTTGAAAAACGCCCTTGTGGATTTTACACGCTTCAGTTAATTTAACATTCTAGTAGCTGTCAAAAGTAGCCAATGGAAATTCGGCGGAAGCACGATTTCACTTCTGTCAAAAACAAAGGTGGCTGATACCATGTCTTGTCAAAGTTCGAAATTTAGAACACGAAGTCGAAGGACTTTATTCATTTTGGTGAATCGCTACCGCAAATCCAAGCGAAAAATGTAAAGTTTGTAAATGGGATTACAAAATAAAGTTTGGAGCGACTGCTGTGTGACCAGGAAAAGACGGCCACAAATCTTCTGAAAGTTTGTTTGTTCCATCGAAGAGAGAGAATTGTATCGGGACAGTCCTTGCCGTACCTACCGTGCAAAGAAGTTGTAATTGAACTGGTGCAAAATCCTGCAAAATATTCAGAGTTTACATAAAACGCTCGCAAAGTTCGAAATTTATCAGAGTTGTATAATGATATAAAAACTTTGCATGAATGACTACACGGGTTTTTTTAATATGAACAACTTTATAAGAACAAAGAAGCTCAAATTTGCCAAAATTTAAGAATAATTTAAGAACAAACTCGGGCTGAGGCTCGATATCTATGAACTGAATTCTTCAGATAAACTTTACCGATACTGGTGCAACACCGTATGCTGACAGAGAAAACTATTCTAAACATAGCGATAAAAACTGTTCAACAAACAATAAAGGTAGTTTACTTCTAAATAAGAAAATTCAGAACAATGAGCCTCGGTAAAATTTACTGTTTCTTATAAAAAAGCGTGTACTACCTTCAGAGATTCGCAGCCGAGAACGAAGTCTTCGAGTCCAACAAAAGAGAACATTAACGGAGGCACTCGCTAAACACGCCACATGTACATGGAATTAATTCCAGTCGGAAAACTCTTCGTGTGTTTCCCTTATATCGCTAAAGAAACCGTAGCTCGTAATTTTGAAACGTTTTAGTAGAAAATCAGATGAATTCAAATATTGAAGATTTACCAAATGAGGGGCTGCAACTAAAATTAACCTTTGTCTCTAACGGCACTGTGACAACAAGAATTCCCCGCGATGAGTAAATTAAAAATTTGTTGCGGCAGTTATGCAACAAGAACTGCTTCAAAACTGCAAGCAGATAAGAGAGATAACCCCCACGCATCAAATGAATTATTGCCGTCCTTTGTTCTTGCTTTGGATAACCAAAAAATGTAGAGCTATTTGCAATTCGTCTTCTTCATATGAATCTTTAACTCTGACAAAATATATGTGATATGTCAATCATCATATTTATGCCGCACCAATCAGAGACTCCGTTGTCTGGCGAACGGAGTTTTTCAAAATATAGGGGTTTGCGGGCAAGCGATTCTTTCCTCCCCCTCCCCCCTCACTCCATATTTTACTCTTTCCCATTTCCTGCGCGTACAAAATTTCGCAAAACGCTTGCTACGCAGGCTAACGGCAGCTATTTGTTCATTGTTGCCATAAGTTGATTTACGATCAAAATATTGCCCGGACATCATTTCCGACCACAGACCGCACTTAGAATTTCTTCGGACATGAGCAAATTTTGGTCTACCAATGTCCAATGACCGACTGCTATTTGCATCCCTGTGGTTGCAGTTCGTGTAATAGTTCAGATAACATTTGTAAAAAGGTATAAGGTCAAAAACAAAATGGAAATTGTATCTGTTGTTGCATTTTTCTCGTCACTCATTTTTTTACACCTCGAATTTTTTTGCCGTTACTCGTTTTCTCGTTACTTCGTTACTCGTTACTCGTTACTCGTTACTGTGTTACTTGTTTTAGTAACACCCACTTAACACAATGATTGGCCAAAAGTCGTGTTTCTATAGACCTTTTTCACAACATGGCGGCAATTTTAATATTCTTTTGTCTACATTTAAATTAGCGCTGCTAACCTCGTTTTGGGTAACTTATTCTTTTGAAAGTTAAACTCAAGAACGAGGCTAATAGTGCTAATTTGAATGTAAACAAACGAATATTAAAATTGCCGCCGTGTTGTGAAAAAGGTCTATTACTCAGAAGTAAACACAGAAAAATGGCCAAGCCACAGCGCAAGTTGGGACATTTTAAACTTTGGGTTGTTTTATTAAGCAAATAAAAAAAAAATTTCCGTGTAGCCATAGAGTTGCGCCTCGTTTACACTAGAAATCTTTCCTTGAGAAGTTTACCTTGGCAAGGACAAATTGCTCGTGTGGACGGACAACTAGGAAAATCTGGCAAAGAATAGTAATGAATTAATGATCAGTCTTTTTGAACAAATCAAGATGGCGGCTAAAATCTTCTTGGTTACTTACTTTTACATTTATTCCGGTCAAGAGAGCTAATGGAATACTAAAAGTGACTCGTATAAAGAATCGTAAGATAACAAGTATATGGAGTATGAAGAAATATCGGAAGCTCTTCGCCAAGAAATGCCCGATGTCCACTAGTGGCCGCTTTGAAAGGTTGGACAAAAGAAATATAAACTATTTCAATTTTAAATGAAAGTTGGATATTAGGTAATTTATTCTTCGTTTATTCCTTTTCTTCGAAACAGACGCCATTTTTCTAACCTCGAAGATTGACACTAGTAAATTTGTCATTACTAAACTGCTGATTCTACCACACCGCGGGCGCAACCGAAACTTGTCCAGGAAAACTTGTTGGCCATCTACATGCGCGCGCAAGAAAATTGTCAAGAAAAACTTGACAAGGAAAAATTGCTTATGTAAACATAACTCTATGGAAAAACGAAAAACTCTCCGTTTACGGCGCATCTGACTCCGACCTTGCTCAAATACAAAATTTCTTAAAAAGATGTTTTAGAAGAAAATATACCTGTAAGGAAATAGATATCCGAAATCTTTTAAAGAACTTAGATCTTAAAATTGTTAAAAAATGTAAACTTAACCCTTAGCAACCGTTACGTGCCATTTTACCAAAAAAACAAAGAAACATCTTATAGCTTAAGAAAATGCAGCAGTCACCACAGGTTTAGACTTTTTTGTAAATAGATTAATTTTCAAGTATAAACTGTAAGCGCACAACATTTTTTTGTTTTACGCTCTATATATTTTATGCATTGTAACGTAAGATATATACTTTTATCTTAAGATCAATAAAGATTATTGTTATATAGCTTGTGCGTTTTCGACTCGATTGCCCGCTGTCATTGGCTAAATTGAGGTCACGTGGATGAGTTCAAATCAATGTTACCCGGCTGGTCAACATCTCGAAAATTATTGACCAACCGGTTAACATTGCTGTCGCGCGTCACGTTTGAGAGCGAAAATTTAATAATTGCAGTTGATTTTGTTTATGCTATATAACAAAACACTTAATCTGCTCCCTCGGGAAACATCTGTTTTGTTTCCCTCGAACCTTGATGTTTTCCTCGACTTCGTCTCCAGAAACATTGAGATTCTCGGGAAACGAAACAGATGTTTCCTTCGTGAGCAGTCACTAAGTTATATAATTATTATTATTATTTAATTCTTTTTAAAATTAGTGAATGATAGTGCTTCAAAAACCAATGTCGAATGGAGTATGGACTTGTACTCTATAATGTAGTGAAAACCTTAAGAAATTTAGCGGTCCATGTTACTATTCCCCAAGCTAAGGCCTTGTCAATATTTCAACGCACTGATCAAAGTAATATAAAAAAAGAATTCTGGAATACTATACAACTTGCACGCAAGCGGAGTGTGTGAATTGAAAGCAAAATGGTTAAAAAAAATGAGAAAAACAACGAAGAAGTTTAACAATTATATAGGATATTGTATTTATTGATTCAATTATAAGCGGTGCAATGTCTTGAAATTTGCTATCGAAAATTCAGTGTTTTTTATGTGTTTTAGGCGCCGATAACTCCTATATCTTTTTCTACTATATTTTACTTTAATCTTTAATCAGTTTTAATATGCTTTGTGTACTTATGTCCAGCACACATATTTTCATCAGTTTTTTTTATTTTCTGGCCACGTTAACACTGTACTGGTCAAATTTTTAACCGGTCGAAATTTTGCACGCTTAAGGCGTTTCGTTTACACGGAACCAGCCGAACTGTACAAATATTTGACCAGCTAGCTGTACAAATTTTTGTCCTACAAATTCGAGGTCAATTTTTTGTCCGGTACCGTATAACACTTCAACTGGTTCAAATTTTTGGTGGTTGCTCCCCTACATGACTCACAGCTCCAATCTGACGGTGATCTGCGCAATATCACGTAGTAAAATTGCTGACAAAAACCCGCGAGCTCTGAGTATAACCTGTCCCGTGCAAACAAGAGATATTTTCATGCAAAAAAAGCGACCGTTTCGTGTCAACAGTATGTACGGTGCAAAAAAAACCGGTACCATGTAAACATTGAAGAAAGTTACCTGCTATTCCACCGGAGTATTCCGCGACTTTATGTCAACTTCCCTCAAGTTTTGAAATCGAGACCAATTTGGTAAAAAGGAACAGATATTTCCAGTCAACGAAGTCGAAGGAACGACCTATATTTCCAACCACACTTTTCAAGCTCAACTTTGGTTTGATTTCAACTGGATCCTTCTACAAAGCAAGGAGCTGCGAAAAAGAAGCAGAGAAGCGCGTTCGTTAGTCGAGAAGCGAGTAAATCCGGAAATTTATTCTCAGAGCATAGCGTCAGACGAAAATAAAGGACAAAAGTATTTTAGGCTAATGGTTTTACTGCAGTAAGAGAATAATGTATAAGCAGATTAAGCATTGTATTGAAAATTGCTCTGAAGAGAACCATTTGAACACACTTTGTTTCTATAGCTATTGTTAGGAAGTATGTACGTTGGGGTGCCCAAAGAAACAACGAAATTAATCAAAAACCTACTAACTTTACAATATCAAGAAATAGTTCTTTGTTATCTTTATTTGATTTGTTTTTGTTCTTGAGGTTCGATGCTGGGTAGGTTGATGTTTCTTGCGCATGAGATTTCGGATGGGCCCGATTTTTGTCGCTCGATGAACAAAGCACAGATCAGTTAAGGAAACGATAATTAGTGAAACTGAATGACAGTAACACATAAACACCAAAATATTGTTTTCCACGACGTCTTGTTTCTATAGATAATCACACAACTTCAAGTTCAATTTGGAGATAATTTGCACGAGTGGGGTGAATGCAATTTGAGCCTTTTGAAAATCACAAGTGTAAATTATTTCCAAAATTGAGCGAAAAAAGTTGTGATTACATTAATAACATACATAACAGATTTACAGAGCAAGTTCTGCTTCGGACACCGGGAATTTTGCAATTTTCCTCTTCAATTATCACGCGAACAAAACAAAAGTGCATATGACAAAGAATCGCGTTTGTTTGAAGTTGACCGGATCGGGAAAAGCAAAGCAAAGTATTTTTTTGAAGATATCAAGGTCGGATTGAATTAAGTGATGAAGCATACGTTTTTTAAAAATTAAGTTTGAATACATTGTTATAAGTTTGAATAGAAGCTAATATCAAATTAGAATAATTGAATTAATGTCATTTACAGGGTTTTCCAAGTTGATGAAGCAACAAAAGATGGCATTCCAAGTTTGCTGTTATTGAACCCGAAAATGTGCATTTGAAGTTTTCCGCAGTAATAATTAATGACAAAAATTTTTTTAAAAGGATATAGCTTGCTATAACTTGCGGCTATATCGCTATATATATTGCTTGGATATAACTTCTTTAAAAGCATATAACTTCCTTAAAAGGATATAACTTGCCAGCAGATCGAATTTTGGAAGAGATTAACCAGGATGCCTACTGTTGAAACGTCAGATTCAAAGAGGGGGACAAGAAAATGGAAGTGACTGTTTTTTTAAGAAATTATTCGGACTTGCTGTAATTTTCTTATTAAACTTTTCGCCTTGCGAAAGGGGGTGTCGTGTCACACGACAATTATATGCATTTCACAGCTTCTTTTCAGTTCAAATTAGCCTTTGTTGTTTTACCGCTCCATTGTTCTTTATTGTTCAGTTCAAATTAGCCTTTGTTGTTTTACCGCTCTATTGTTCTTTATTGTTCAGTTCAAATTAGCCTTTGTTGTTTTACCGCTCTATTGTTCTCTTTTGTTTCGAACAAGAGCTCCTTTATTTACAAATGATAAAGGACGTGACTCGTATTTCTACCCCTTTTCATTCAACTTTACTCTTGTGGAGTAAATACGGTCCCGCTTGTTATTCCTCTAACCAAGTAAATCCAGTTTTCTCAATAGATTTGATTGGCTCTCACCAAACTCAATTGTTTATAAGCCAATCAAAAGCGGCAATTCTATGAGTAAATTGAACTAAATTAACTCTGTTTTGCACTGTGATTACAAAACCCAGCACTGCTCTCAGCCAATCAGATTCGAGTAATTTTATTTTTTTTAGTAACACAACTTGTGATTTCTTACTTGGCTCGCCCTTCGCTTTTTAACAAATAACCAATTTCTTAGTGTCTAAATTTTCTACTCCTGACCCAGATAATAAATATCGAAAATGCTATGCGAGATTCTAGCCTTAAGTGCAAATTATATAAAGAAAAGGCAGTGCTTTATCACTCTCGATATCGACTAGTGACCTGTATGATGGCTGTTGTACTTGCAGAGCTCTGTTTTACTTTTGACGCCATATCTGATGAGAGCAGTTTTAGACCTTTTAGTGTGTTTATTTGTGTCATTAAGAGTTAAACTGAACTGCAGTGTTAAGTCCTTTTTTACTAAGTTTATATATCGGAAATTATGAATTGAATTTCGCTATAATTTATGCAACTTAAGTAGTTATAAAAAAGGGTAAAAAGGTAAATGAAACACTAGTATTTACGATACTTTATCTAACTCACGTAAACTTCACTACTACTCTAAAATAAAAAGTGATTATGAACCTGAGGCGATACTTAAACGTTATTAAAAATGAAAAACTAAAAAAACTCTAACTAAATTAAGATTAAGTAACCACGTTCTTATAATTGAACAAGGACGATATCAAATTCCAAAATTATCCCGTGAACATCGATTTTGCTCAATATGTTTCGGAAAATGGTACCGAACACGTTGAGATGAATCCCATTTAATATATGATTGCCCTGCCTACAACGATCTAAAAGAAAACGTGTTTGAAACGCTCAATCATAAAATGCAAATTAACCTGTCACCTCTTTCTCAAGAAACTCAAACTTTCACTGTTTCAAATCCAGATTCTTCAGAACGTTATACCAAGACATCGCTTTGTTTATATATTCTTTCATCAGAGTAGGATCAACTCTTGTTATATAATGTATGTACTTTTAGATTATTCTAAATTTATTACTGTTGCTAGAGTAAATTGTTTCATATATTTGCAATTTTAAAAATGCTTTGACAATACTAGAAACTCATGTCAATATAGCTTTTATTGTTGCTGTTATTGTTGGTGTTATTGTTGTTGTTGTTGCTGTTGTTGTTGTGTCTGCTGTGATTTTGAATGTATATCTTTTGATTATTTTACTTGGATTTGTTGAATAGTTAAACCATTTCGCTCCCGATATTTCAATTCCAAGTAACGAAGACAAAGCCAGATCGTTTTGAGATTAAGCGTAAATCTCTATTAATGGTGCAACTCTCGACTGTAAACCTTAATTAAACTCTTAATCATGTAAGGTACCTCAGCCAGTCAGCCAAACATTTAGTCTATTTTCTTTCCGAAAAAAGTACTCTTTAGTACTTTTTTGTGCGTTCTCGCTTTTTATGACACCAATCAGTTAAAGGATTGCTTCACAATTCTTTCTTTGTAAATAATACCCAATGATGAAAGTTAAAGGTTTCAGTCTTTGATATTGTGCATGGCTTTTTTAAGAAAGTATAATCATCTCGATTTATAATCTCAATTTTAAAAATTATGAAACTCAAAGTAATTTACTTTACATCCTTGGTATATTCGTGCAGTTTCTGTGATAAATATGCTCATTGCAAATAACAAAGAAAATAAATAAAATAAACAGAATAAAAAAATGTTTTCGTATCCAATGTATTACCCAGCAGCGATAGTGCGTTGCACGAGTATAACAGTAAAAAACATCGTGTACATGTAAAAACGAGAAGTTTCGTGCCGTGTAAAATCAACTGCGATATGAAATACGGCTCAGACGTATTAGTTTCGATTTCTACACCTTCTTTACCCACGTTATCCAACGGTGAAAATGACTTGATAAAAATCTCAACACGCGTCCTGATTCATTAAGCTAAATCCTTTTACGAGACCTAGTGGCTCATAGCTCGTTGGAGCCAGCGCTTATCTCCGGTTTCTGTAGTGTTAAACAGATGCACGACAGACATTGACAACCCCTGGACGGGACACTAATCCGTCGCAAGTTAGCATCTAGCAGAGGCTAGCCACTCATTTTATCGACCTCAGAAAAAAACTGAGTCAAGTTTGGCGGAAAGAAGATCACCCAAATGTTCAATTTTTGGCTGAGCCGGGATTTGAACCCGGGGCCTTGTAATTCATCAAGGTAAATGATTTTTAGTGCGGGCTTTAAACTAGATAAAAAAAACTTAAGCGAGGAAATCATAACCGATCAGCTACCTCGAAAGAACGTTAACACTTTACTACTCAAGTAGCACAGCTTAATGGCGTACCTTTCACTTTTCTGAACAAGAAAATTCCTGTGAAAAGAAAAGGGCAAATTAGTGTACGTACACCCAAATAAACATTATTCCATCTGCGCATCACTTCAAAATGGTTTTTGTTTAAAAGCCTTGTTGAGCAACGATTATTGTAAACATAATTTATTCCGAAATGTTTCAGTCTTGGTCGCAAATCTCTAATGAGAACACTAATCAATAGTTTATGATTTTTGTTTGACTTCAATTTTAAATATCCAAAGTTATAACACAAAATGTAAAGTAATTTTTTTCTGTTTCTGGTCTGAAAAGCGGTTTTCCAAATTGATTTAGTTTGTTAAAAATCAACATATTTATTTTGTAGAATCCACAATTCATAAACAATCACTCATTTCTTAAATTTTTAACGTTTCTATTTTCTGTTTTCGCAAAAAATTTTAAGTTTAAACTTTCTTGAAAGGTTTAGCTGGTCGGGCGTTCAGTTAAAACGATAAAAAAAGGCTTTGGACGTAATGTTTATAGTTTAAGGAATCAAAATATTGACAGAAACTTTGACAAAAGCTGGGTCGAAATGGGTGAAGTTTAGGTAGCATGTACCGTACCCAAAGATATTAAATCTTTAAAATTTCAAATTTCTAAAATATTTCAATCCTGTATGTGAACTCTGCCCAGGTTTAGCGATTAATGGATATTTCTACTCCTTTTCTTTATTTTCGGCCGCATGCAGTCAAGCGATTTTGGGCATTACACTCACTGTAAACAAAATAAGATATTATTGCAGCTTTAGAGTGGAGGATCGTCTTTTCGCCATGTAAATTTGTATTTGTATTGGAGCCGTACTATACTTAATTAACATAAAGAGCGGAAGAACGATATTTATATACGATGAAAGCAGTTAAGGTTAAAGAGATTACCTTAAGCATCAGACGCAAGCAGAACTCAGTTTTTCAAGTTATTAAGGTTGACTTCGCTCCTTACTGAACAGGTCTTGGGTTAATTGTATAGAAAGTTGGACATAAGATATCATTACAGTCACTGGCCAATGAGGTGTACATATATTAGCACTTTTACCACTTGTTAGTTGAAAAAACTTGCATGGTAACTTGGTAACTGGTAAATATAGTCGAAATAGTACAAGGTCCGCGGGGCAGGGGGAACAGGAGCGGCGATACCACCCCCCCCCCCCCATCCCCTCCCTTCCCCTTTGTTCCCTCAATTTTCTGGCTAAGTACGACATTTTTTTCTTTTTTTGAAACAATCTATCTTATTAAAACAAAGTTCTTGATCTGTGATTATATCAAATGCTAAACCGCGTTCTCTCCCATGAATTGTATGGCGCTAGTTTTTAACTTTGCCAATAGATCATTTCCGAATTCTTCGTTTCCGCTTATTTAAATGACTGCAGATTCATTTTAGCAGGATTAGCCTCAGTCTGAAAATAAATATTCCAAAATACAAATGTAGTTTTACACTACCTACAACTGTGTGTATTGTTGGAGGTGTGACTTCTCACTTTCTCTCACTTGTATATTGGAATATTTAATACAAAAACGAGGCTAATCCTGCCAAAGTGAATCTGCAGTCATTTAAATCAGCGGAAACGAAAAATTCGCAAATGGTCAGCATTCTTGCTGGTGTTTCACTCTGCTGCTACACCGTACTGACAAGTCCCAAGAGGGACAGAACAATTGTCTACGGTTGCAAATCCTTGCTTGTTCTGGGCTCTTCTTCATATCGGTTCACTGACAAGTTTCTCTTTTGCGTAGTACATCAGTCATGCAATCAATAGTATCTATATTTCTACATTTGACAATTGATAGGTGCTCCGAGATCCTACGCTAGCGGTATTTTGTATACGGTCTTTGCAACAGTCTTTATATGATCCATTAATGTCTTAGTCGTTCTTTTGAAACGAGTTGGCTTAGTTACGTGTTGATGGCATCCAAAAGCATCAATTATGGACTGGTACTGCTTTGTACAGCTATTCGAGAGTTGCAACAAATCGATGTTTATATCGCCAATTAACAAGACCAATTCGTCCCAGGAAACAGTAAGATGAACCAGCAACGTCCCAAAAGCGTTCAGCCAATCCGACAGCGGGCTCAGTCCGATGCGCTCCAATCTATAGATGACTCCGATCAGAGCCTTACTATATACTTATTGGGTTCTGGAACTTTGATTTACAAGTGTTCCGTCTCCGGTTGAAGTTGCTCAATATCCTTTCTCCGTTTAAATTGGATAGAATCGCAGATGGTAGGCCCCGACGCCGCCGCATCGAGTACCTTCGCGGTTTCGAAAGACAGCCATGTAACCAGGCAGTGTAACATAATCAAGAGGGCTGGGTTATTCCGCAGCCATGCAGGTTTCACTCATTGTGATGATATCCGGCGGAAGCTGCAAGACCAGGACTTGAAACTCGTCAGTTGAAGGAAGGGACCATAACCTGGGTCGTTAAATGAAGGAAGGGACCATAACCTGGGTCGTCAATTGAAGGAAGGGACCATAACCTGGGTCGTTAAATGTGTCATACTAAGGTCCATAGCGCGTTTTTTAGAATTTCCTAGATTTGCAGGCTGGTGATATACTTTCAAAAGTATAAAAAAAAAATTTTCGAAGTAAACAGTTATGTTGGCGGGAAGCCTCTTATGATAAACATTCAATATCAAAATCGTTTTTGTGTAAAGGATAAAGAAGAGTAGTCATAGAAATCTCTTATTAACCTCTCACTGGATTCAGTATACTGAAGTGGTGTTTAGAACGCGAGGGTAATAAAAATGCACGTGATCGTATAATGATTGTTGCTCTTTACTGTATTACTGTAAGTTATGTATTGTATATAAGGCTAGATAAGATGATGATTTTCAAACGCATGTCTCACTCACTGCTCCTCTAGTGAAGAACTTGTCTGATGGATATTCAATTAAAACTGGAAGTTCTTTTTCACGTTATACTGACGGTGAGTCGTATAAATCTTTCACACCTCAGTTGCTTATCAGTACTGAAAAGCCAGAGAGTTAACTCGAGAGAAGAAATCATCGCAAAATCGAAGTCATGGGTTTCATGTTCGACAACGAAATGACAAACTGATTACACAACAGTTCGAATTTATTTCAAGTTATAATCTTTTACTGGTTTACAATTGGTTCGTTATATACACAAAAAGCTAGTTAACTGAATAACAAAGCCGACTTAGAATAATTCTTTTTTATTTTAGGATTCGCTTAAAGCTTTCATTGATATATGGCTTTTAGATTCTAGCCTCAAGCAAAACAAATCAAATGAATCCAGTGCATGGCCATACGTATTCACAGTGCGTTGTTAAAACTGAAATAATTTAACGTATTTTTGATAAGACTGAGGTGGTCTTCAGTGAGTTGAATTACGCTACGCCTGCAACCTGAGGAGCACTTCCTTTGCAACTTTATAACCATACTGTAAAATTTCAATATAGAATCATTTCCTAATTTATCATCTCGTTGTGGTACAAGATAGCAAAACTCTGGCTTTCAAGCATGATGCGTTACGTTTGTCAGATGGCTTCGATTTTTTGTTTGGAGATTATCGTTTCGTTTATATCTATTTTAGTTATGTTACTGAGAATTGATGCTTTTGATGACTTCAATCTGATGGATAAAGCATGAAAGTTACGCCAGTTTTGATTCAGAAACAAGTTTTTTTTCAGATTTTCTAAGCCATGTTATCGCCTTAGTGCTCATATAACATTGTGTGGTAAATGTGGAATTCACCTTTAAAAATAACGGCCCCCTTTTCGCATGCAGTCACTTCTCTAAATCATTTTTTTTAGTACTCTAAGATTTAAACAGAACCTATACCTTTCACAATAATCCACAAATGTATGGTTATATTATCACATCTCTCAGTTTTTTACCCATGCACCAAATAATAGCAAAATCCAAATATCAACAAACTCCCCACTACAAAAAAATTCTAAAACTTAGCTATGCACACAACAGCTACAAAAGAATACAACTTTAACCTAACTAATCTCGGTTTTAAATTTATAATATTATTGATTATGACTTATTAATAAAGAGAAAAGGAACTCACATGATCAACCGCCGATCAAACTTAATTCGGTAACTGAATTCTTATCAATTGCGTGCAAGGTGTCGTTTTTGCTTCACTAGACACTACCTTCTCTTCAGTGCCTTCACAAACAGTCGACCTTTTTGCATATATTAGAAAACATTCGCAAGTCCTGTCAGATTTATTGATATATTTAATTAAACTCGAAGAATGACGTGTAATTTCGGATTCCAGTAGCGCTAGTCAGAAAAAGAATAACAGTTTTGCGTTGGCGACAATTCCATCCACGGGCATAAAAGAGCCCGTCTGTTTGTTAGTTTCATTATGCTTACTATAGAATTCGAAAACTTGATAACCACTGCTTCCATAGTGTGAAATGGGTTTATTGATACAATATCTTTTGATTAGATGAAATATTTGTGTTGGTGAGTTTGACAATTACGCTATAGGCTGTCTTTGAACTACCTATTCAGGTCATTGGAAGATGTCCATCGATACACGACACGATCAACATCAAATAAATGTATTTACGTTGATGGCATCAGGACTGAATCATCGGTAGGCGTTCTTTTCGTTTTATGGGCGCTAAAATCTGGAATAGTCTCCCTGTTTCTATAAAAAGTCTAAATAAGTTCAAATTCAAGACATTGATTAAGAGCATCTCTCTCGAGATTTTAGAAAAAGCAGACGATTT
>JAOBYJ020119115.1:0-10242 GCA_025403565.2 Palythoa heliodiscus | reverse complement strand
CTCCTACCTCACTGTCTATTCTTCTTTGTTTTGCTTGTCAACGTTCTTTCCTTTTCCTTGATCTCTTCGTCCATTGCTCTCAGTTTCTCATCCAGCTCCTAAATCTTTCTGTTTTTCACATTCACATTTTGAAGCAATCGATGTTAAAACGGGGAAAAAAAACCAAGCCTTAAATTCTCCGCCAAAACAAATAATGAAGCGCGCGTGCCCGCCGTGACATGTGAAAGAGTACGAACAGAAGCACCAAATGTATTTTAAAACAATGTCGGATGCTGTGGAAAAATTTTTGGCCGAAAAAAATCATTAAGCCACAACCCCAAATGTAACGTGTCAACAAGCAAGAGTTTAATATGTACAAGTCTAAGAATTATGTACAAAAGATGTGAAAAAATGTTTAATAAAATAGATTACAAATCAAAAATGTTTATTGTTCTGCTAGATCCAATAAAGGATCACAATAAGGCAGGTCTCCTACTTGGTTGTACCCGTAGGGGTAGCTGGTGAAGGGGTCCAACTCGGGTTGATGGAATGGTAGCATACGCTTGTTGAAGATCAAGCGATAATCTTTGTGCCTAGGTTCTGATGTCAGTTCGTAGACTTTGGGATGCCTCACGATCTTGGCTGCCTCGGTCACGCGGGTAGTGCGGGCTTCGTCGAGAGGGTCTTCGATTTCGGCCAGGACGTTGTGGCGCAGGACGTTAAAATTCAATTGCGCCGACCCTTCCGTATCGAGCGAAAACCCTCGCACTTTACACACGACGTTGCCGCGACTGGCGCGGTAGCTATAGTTCTTGAGACCCCCCGAACAGAATTCCTGGATGTGTTCCCCCTCGCTCAGCTCGTCCTTGAATTCCCCCAGGTACTTGCCGGTCTGTAGGTTGTGACGGGGATCGGTATCTTTCACAAACACCACAGAATCGGTGTCGAAGTACAAAGCGCGCTCACCCACTTTCTCCAAGGCCTCGTAGAGACGAAGGCGTGCGTGACAGGTCGTAAAACACGCGATGAAGAGGTTCAAATTGGGCGAGACTTCGATCATGTCCGTGTTCATTTTGTAATGGACCTCGACCCTATCCTCTGTCAAGGGACTCACGTAGCGTACCTCATTTTTGCCGGACTCCAGAAATTGATGAAACGGTTAGAGCCGGGTAAACTCTTTGACTTGCGTCTTGTCGGTCCGCTGGCCAAATTTGCCCCACATCGATCTGAGCATCAATTTGGCCACGGCACGCTTGCCAGGGTTGTAGGCGATGGCCTCGAAGTCCAAAGCAATCCCTTCTCTCGCTTCGTAGTCCGCCACATGCCGGCGTTGTTGTTGGTCCGTCACGCAGTCTGAGGAAAACCCGCTGGCCTCTTCTTTCAGTTTCAGCCAGGTATCGACGTACTTTTGGAAGAGACCTTGACGTTGATCGGGACGGGTAGGGAAATCCCAGACCTCGTGAATGTTGACGAGGGTGTATCCCATGTCGAGGGCTTTGATCAGTTCAGGAGTGCACCACGTCTCCGTCAATTGACGTTGGCGAGCCATGTCACTGCACGCCCAATCTTTACGATACAGATGTTGTCCTCCACGCAGCTCCGACACAGGGGGAACGTCAACATTCCGCCACAATGGTACGGGAGAACGGGATGAAAGAGACCGGCAGGGGGTAGCACGGTACAGAGGGCCGGTCCAAAGTAGGCACGGATGTTCTGGTCCGAGGGATTGAAGGTGATGAAGGGATGACCGATGGGGTAGGCACCGTTCTTGTTGACCCACGGGTACAACGAGGTGTAATCGTAGTAGCCAATGGGTCGTTGAAGATCGGTCGTCTGAGCATGCAATTGTATGGCGTTGGTTCGACTGCCAAAGAAGGCCTCTCGCGGATCGAGCGGGGGACTGTAGATCTAGCTGAGCGACGAAAGCGGCAAAGGCGGGATCCTCGCATTTCAGGCGGTGCCACGCACACTCCCATTGCTCTATGACGTGGTACCCCAAAGCTTCCAGGCGTTGTCGTCGTTGTTGTGTCTCCATATAGACGTCTGCCATACAACGTCCGAACAAACGTTGGCGTGATTCTGTCGGTTGTTTTTAACACTCGGGACAGCCGTACCAGTAGCACCCACAAAATTCGTAGACGGTGTTGGCGGTGGCGTCGTAGCCATCTACAGTATAACGGGTTCCGGGGATGGGATATTCGCCGCCATTGCGAGCATGCTGCAAAGGACGGCCAAGACGATGCTCGATGACCATCAACTACTCCATCGATGCATGCAAATGGTTGGTCTTGCGACGCCAGCTGTGACTTGTGCCGAGGGGATGGTGTCGGGAGCCAGTCGGTTCCTACGCAAATCCCACGAGCAGGCCGAGGCGATGGTCATCTTGATGAAGAGATCGAAATGCGCCATGGCCCTAAACTTGGTGCGGAAATGTTCACATCCCTGCTTCAACAGCAGGACGTCCGAATGACAATACTCGCGTCGAAAGTCGGACACGTAATCGGGCTGTCGCTGCTGCGCCTCATACCATCGCTCGAACTCGGCTTTCCTCTTGATGGACATGGAATTGGGTCCGTAAGAGTCTTTGGGGGTAGCGGTCCCACATACTCTTGGTTTTCCAGCGTGATGAAAAAATAGGGGAAAAACTCCTTTTTCAGTTCCCTCCAATCGAAGGTTTTGGAAAACGCGGTCAACGGCATGGGTAGAAATGACATCGAATCGATGAAGCGGATCTTTTTGCCTACCGCCAGTTGTTGAATCTTTCCCCCGCTACGAGTTTGGTCGATGTCGCGAGCCTCACGGTGATAGGCCTGGATGGTGGGATAACTATCGTAGCCCTGGAAGTTATTGGCCACGACCGTGACTGTCGAGCGATGTGTTTGATCGTTGTCCTCGTCGTCGTCGTCGTCCTCCTCACCCGCTTGGTTGGGATCCACTTCAGCCCAGGTGTCCAGTTGCGGTAAGAACTCGTCGATGCATGAGTCGCCGTACCAGACGAAGGGTTCATCGCTCTGGTTGGTTTCGGCGATGACTAAATTGGGCACGTGACCAACCTCAAACTTGCATGCACTCGATATCAAAGTACATCACCAAGGAGTCGTTGTTGTCTTCGTCGTTGTCGTCGTCATGGTTGTCGTGACGCTGCGGTCGTGAGGACTGCCGTTGTTGTCGAATGTGAGCTTGCCTACGTCGGCGTTCCAGAATCTGTTCGTAGGTCTGGATGTAGCAAGCATGGTCGGACAGATAGATGTTTTCTTGGCACGAGGGACAGACACCATGGTAGTATCGATGACCGTAGTGCATATCGGTACTGTTCATGTTGACACGTTTATAGCACGTGCGGCATCGATACACGGTCTTGCATACCGAACGAGAGGGATCGTGTTTCCCTTGGTAGGTCTTGACCACATGCTGTTTGTAACAGTTGGGGCCATGGAACTCCCTCCGACAGAAACGACACAACACAAGAGGTTGATGCCCGTAGACTTGTCGGTAGTCTTTGTAGTCGGGACCACCGTCTTGCAAGCACCGAGGACAGTGATCCTTGTTGACAGGACAGGCATGTTGCCCTTGATCATTGTAGCCCGTCATACAGTGAGGACACCAGTACGACTTGCCGAGGAATGCTGGTACGCTGGTGAGAGCATCGTAGTGTCCGCCACGGTGCAAGAGATTGAGCCGTGTCGGGCCTTCCCCATAACGATAGCACTCGTAGCAGCGGTCCGCATCGACGACCACAATATGAAATTCGGGCAACACGTCGGCGAAATGTTGTAATTCGCGGATCCCACACAGACGACCTAGAGGTATACCCGCCCTGAGTTGAAGGTCAATGGCTTCCCTTTTAACGCGACGACAGGTATTACGTTGTTTGCCGTATTGGTCACGGAAACTGTGACTCGGCAAGGTTTTACGTTTCCATAAAATCAACAACGCCTTGGCGCAGCATAGGTTATCACCTTGATCGTCGATGGTCAGAACACTTTTTTGTTGGTTCGTAAACGTGTGTAACCAACTTTACCTAGAACATGTTAACCACGAGCACCACCCCCTCGATGTGAGGCTTTAACGTGGACGAGAGATAATGTGCAACTGTGATCCACGTCGAATGTCTCGTTGGAATTCAGCGTCTTAGCTAAGTTGGCAAACACGTGGGCCACCCGATCGACGTCGTGTCTCCATTCCGATGCCCGTAAATTCCAGCCGTCGTACGTATGATCTAAGTGGTTGGACTCGATGGAAAAGTAAAGCCGATCTCTGTCCTCGATATCGGGTCGAGTGGCCATAAGCCGATCGATGGCACGTCGTAAAGCAGAGGCCAGTTCCTGGTACAAATGGTAGCGAGAGCGATCGCCCACACGATGTTCACGAAGTTGTACGTTAAACACTTGTTCGGCCACCCCCAAACAAGCCGAGACCCTTTGAATGACAGGGTCGATGTCAAAGTCAAAGAGCGGTGGCAAAGGCACCAATTGACCTCCCATTTGTAAAGGGTCCTCAACATCATGCATGTCCATCGGTTCATCTTCGATCACGATGGGCTGTTGTTGTTGTTGCGCTTCCCATTGCTGCATGAAATCCCACAGGGAACGATCTTCCTCATGCTCATCAAGGGCCTCATTTAATAGTGCATCGCCCTCTACATCGCGATGGATGGCTTCTTCCATAATTTCAAAGAACGACCGGTCCGAGTTTTGAGAGCTGCCGTCCATTTTTGTTTAAGAAAAAATGAATTTTGAATCTCGCGCGCTCGAATTTATAGGGTCAGGACAATAGACATCACGTGGTTACGATCCCCAAATCGCGAGAGGCGACGATGATATCATGGATTAGTTTTGAAGAGATGACCTCATAGACTCATTTTGAAAAGAGGACGTCATAGGTTATTTTGAAAAAAATGATCTCATAGGTTATTTTTGGACCCAGGGCCTTATGAGGGGGATGAAGGGGGGGATGTATCCTCCCGGAAAAGGTTAGGATGACGTAATGCGCACTGATTGGAGAAATACGTAATGAGGATGAGTGTATAAAAATGAGCGCATCGCGTTCGGTCAGTAACCGTTGCTTTCTCGAGCTATCAACAGTGTTTGAGGAAAATTTCAGAGTGTTTTTCTAAAATGGATGCTGCAAACAACAACAAGAAAGCTCATAAGTGCGCCTTGTGTGAGCTCCATCCTAGCGCCTGGAGCTTCTATGCCCTCATGATTTGTGCCATGGCGGCAGCACGGAAGGTCGAAAACCCCAAACCAGAACCCAAACGCTGGCGGCCCTGGCAGGGGTGAAAACTGTAAAGGGTAAGTTTAAGATCATTTATTCGATTTGAAAAGATATTGCATTACAGCTGACTCGATTTTTTTCATCCATAGAGATGGACGTGAATGAGAAAGAGGAAGAAGAAGAACCCCAGGACAAGAAAAGGAAACTGAATGGTACGTTCGAAAATGATTCATTGAATGAATAAGGCTTACGTTTTGAGATTGATTGATTGAGCGGAGAAGGTGTACTGATGAATTCTTTTTATGATGATCCACAGAGGATGACGAGGACCGTGAGGAGGAAGATCTTGCGAGCTGCATAGGTCTGGACTTTCCGCTCACTTTAATGGATAAAGTGAATGCGTTGAGAGCTCCGGCTCTCAACATGCGGAAGGCCCGGGCCTATGCGGCTCCTACGGAGATCCAAGCTCTGCACCAACAAATGGCCACCCTCCCCCGGTGCCAAAAGCATGAGACGGTAAGTACAATAGTGTTTTATAAACTTACTAAAAAGAAAATGGCCTACATGGTAATGTTTGTATTTGTTGTAGTGGTACCCCGCCCCTGGTGCAGAGGCTTAAAGATGTTACGATGGGTCATGGCCGAGCGAGAAGACAGATATTTATATTACGTGCATGATTATTATGTAGACTTAGCCTGGGATGGGGACAGCCCTCATTGCCCAAAGGATTGATGGTTTTTTTTTGGTTTTCTGTTGTAGTGGTTTCCAGAGCATGTTTATTGGTGCCTGGGCCAAGGAATTACTTTCGCCTTATGGTTCAACAATTGCTACCTTGAGGTAGACTTGTTCGAGATGGACCCCGGCGACCAGTGTCTGGCCAAAATCGTTTTGTAAATATTTTTTGTCAATAAAATTATAAATAAAAAATGTTCACAGCACCAAACGCCTGCTTCTTCTGGAAATCATGTAATATAGACATCCTAGAGGGTAAAAAATTTATTGGTCATACTTGTTTTGTCGTTAGGTTCTCCTTGAAGGAGCCATACCCTTTCTCGGTATTGGTGATACCAATCTCCATCACCACTCGAAACATGTGTATTGGGCGCCTTATATGGAGGCTTACCTATCAGAAGATATATTTTGTAAACATAACATAGATTGGTATGGCTGATGTGTATTCTACTAGGTCTTGGGAAGAGAACAGATGGTGTATTTGGATATAGCTTTTCTTGATATTCACCAACATTTCATCAAGTTTCAATGGTCGGCCCAACTCGAGACCTACATTGCTACCTTTAAATTTTGTCATAATTCTGACAGCGTCTATCGCTATCAAGTTGGCAATGTAGGTCTCGAGGAAATAGGAGTAAGCTTAGATGAATTATTGTTATCCGATCGGTAATGGCAGTCGAATCCCTTCCTCTAGTCTTTTTTTTTACTCTCTCACGGTTCTATTTTTATTAGATCTGGCCCATTCGGCATAACCCCATCTTATGGTGTGCGGGACGTGTGCAGATGTATGTGGAAGACATAAAATCGAACTTCATGGCTTATGATGAATATTATGATTGGATTCCGATTTTTCCTAGTGTACCCTATTGGCTTTTGTTACGATACAAAAATGCACCCGATCTAACCCCTCGATTAGGTGTTGGTGATTATTTAAGTCAATTAGGACGAGGCTTCCCCATTTAAATGAAAAAAATATGGCGTCTATTTTTCTAGATGATTCTCCAACACACCTATTCCGAATATTATGCACGTTTGTGCATTCTGTGGACGAAGGGTTCGACTGTTGTTCCTGATCCTTTCATCTGTCATGTGAGCATTCATCATAGTCATTACCATGATGTGGTGCCCATGTCGTTTCGAAATAGTCGTAGGGGTAGACCCATTAAAGTAACCTATGATCTCAGCCGTTTTATGACCTAGCTCGTTTTTCTATTTATGTTCTAGATTAAAGCGTCCGGTTTTTTTCTAACATTTCTAGATTATCATACCTTTGGATGAATTTGACGAAGTTGAAAAACTCCAGTATCATGCTCATCTTACACATTTTTCACATACCGAGACACAGAATAGTTTACATTTGGACGTTTGCTGTTTTATAAAGGCAGGGTGTTTTTGGAAAGTACACTCTACGATAACCATTTGTAATCGACATCATTCACTTAGCTGGTGAATATATTTTATTATTTAGATTATACAAGCTGTGAATGTCATTGGTGGTGATGATGAGAGTGTCCTATACCACATCCACCCAAATAACGTTGCGACGAACTGGTCAAAAAATGATTCTAGGAAGAAAGATGTGTCAGAGTTCAACTATGTATTACGTGTGTTGGTTTTCTAATGCCCATCAACTATGGTTTACTTCCCATAAGTGGTGAATATGTCTTTTTAGTTCTTTTTTATAGATATTGTTCAGCTATGAACCAGTGCTACTCAATGGTTATCGTCGAATATATCATTTACATTTGCTGGAGGTAGATGATCATCCTAGATGGTGGTACTACGGATTTTGTGATAATCGACAAGGCGGCTAGAAAAAAAAAGTTTTTGAAGTAGGCTCTTTTTTTCGTTACAAATGGAGTTTTATTGTTATCAGTTGAACCATTTATGCAGTTACTATGGCTATTGGAGATGTTTTCGTTGGGCCTATCATCATCATCATCATCATCATCATTATTTCAGAGATGTTCATGTTCATATTACTGTCCGTGTGATCCACGGTAGTAAGCTATTTTTTCGTTACAGATCATGTTTATCGTTTGACCCCGCTATGTTGTTACTATGGTTATTGACAATGTACGGACTAGTGCTCTCATCATCATCACCATTTCAGACGATGTCAATGCCAATATTATTGTCGGGGGTCTCGATCTGAATAGGATATTTTTTGGTTATTAGATGTTACCAAAAAGACAAAGAACTGGAAGTCTTTGGTTCCTACGTCACAATCATCTATTTTTTTTGTGACCCTCATCTCGATGCATTTATTTTATGTGATGCCGATGCCTGATTCAATTTTTGTCTGATATTTGAAGTGGTTTGCTAAGCCATGGTGGATTTGGTGTTATGGTAAAGAGGTTTTAATCGATCTTCATATAGATGATGTTCCTACCTGTTTTGATTATATATTTACATAATGCACATGGACGCGTACGTTCTTAAAGTACGCGTGGGGATGTTGGAGCAAACGCGTCACAAAATGGGTTTTACCCAATCCTGAAGGACCGGCAATCAAGATACTGGACGGGTTGCGGAAATACATGATTCTCTCTCGCTTCCTACAACAACAACAACAACAACAACCAAATGGCGACGACGAGGTACGTTTTCACTTTTTTATTTCATTTTACGTTTCACCGAACGAGCAATCAAAGCATCATTGTGGACATAATCGTAGCTACTAAAGTGATCCAGAAAGTCTCGCAACGTCTTGCCTTGACTCTTATTGAGGAATACGTCCTTGAAAGATGCTGTTTTCATTAAACTGCCATTCGTTGGCGCCTAACGTATACACGCGCACTTCACTGCGCACGTTTGCAATCCGGATGTTTTGACGTCCCGAGTGACCGGCTGTGACGATTTGGTTGTACAACGGGGAATCCACCCTCAATTAATACATGTGGAATCGCAATTGGATGTCATCTTTGTTGAGACGTTCTTCCGCTCCTTCCCCATTGAGGTAAAAGTTGGGTTGGTTGAAATCAAAGGTAAATCTCTGTTATATGCCTGGCGGGACCAATTTCCCGGTGTAAAATACCTCTTACATAGGTTTGAAGAACAGGGTGTTCCACGCACTGCCTTGGTATTTCTTTTTCTTGCGTTTGAAAGCCAGCACCGCACTCTTTTGTTCGTCGGATAGAGCTGTATAGTGAGCATGGATCCCTGCACCCTCCGTGGTGTTTTTCAGTTTTTCAGCAGTGAGAGGGCAGGGAACGTCCAAGGAGACGAAGCCTGTGGACGGTTCTTGGGCCATCCATCCTTCTGTTTGCAAGATACTGTTGCCTTCGGCGGGTGTGTAGTTCAACAAGGTGGTGAAATACCTGCTTTAAGGGTACGTATCCGACTGAGGATTGAGCAAGGTGCCGTTCCAATTGACGGTCATTTGTTTGATCATGGAGTGGCATGGATGAGTCCCATGGTAGGAAACAAATTGTCGGCAGCATGGATACCACTTCCATCGTTCTTGACCAGTCGCAGTTTGGCCGTAAAGTACGACCGGTTCAGATCAATAAACTGGTCCGAGGCTGGGATGATGAATTCCGCGTGGGTGATGTCGGAAACAGACATAAACTCTAAGATGCGGTACCCTTTGGCGGACGTGTCCGTTTTGGGTAACGTGAACAACTGAACTTCATCCGACACGGCACTTTTGGATCAGGGTTGATTAGCCACTTCCATGGTGCTGGGTTAACGTCGTCAGCGTTGTCGTCGTCTCTTCTTCTTCTTCAGAAATGAGCGTTGCCAGGGTCGTAAGCGTGCTTTTAAACCATACGGGAAGGGGTCGAGGTACGGATGCGTGGGAGCCCCCGACCAGATCGATACCCCTTTTATGCTTCGATTCCCTTGAGGAAAACGGGGACGATTGTAGATAGGTTTGGTCTTCATGTCGATCACCCGAAAATGTCACATATTTTCTTGGCTTGACGAGCTGCTTTGGTGTTGGACGCTTTACGTTTGATGCCACGCACGGCACCTCTTTTAAACCCTTTTGCAGCTTCTTTTAGGATCCGCGTGGTATCGATGCCTTTTAAGCCTTCGCTTAAGCCTACTTTCACGATATGTTGGACCACGTTGTTTAATCCGTGTCCTTATTGGTAAGGCGTGTAACGACGTAGACTTCCGTCTCTCATGTCGATCCAAGGTAAGTAGAAAAGAAAATGATTCGACGAGGGAGGACGTGTCTGCTTTTTATACATCGTTTTTGAACACCAAGGTGATGGCACTGGGTTGTCGGCTAATAAACTGCACCAACTGACCGTTGGTCTCGCTGATCTACACTTCGAGGGTTTCGATGACGTTCCTTCGAATCGCATG
>JAOBYJ020118902.1:0-10247 GCA_025403565.2 Palythoa heliodiscus | reverse complement strand
TCCTCTGTTTTTTGTATGATTTTAGCTAAATTCATTGAACTTCGAACGCACTTATTAATCTTTGATTACTACTAGTTATAAAATACTTTTTATGTTTTAAGAATAATGGCAATTTATTGGTGGAGCTCTTACACTTGTGCACCAAAGCATCATAGGTGGTAAAATTTGGTAAACTATCCATCGGAGAAAATTTGGTTATGACGTAGTGACCATCGGTATGGACCATTGGGGAGGGGTGGGAAAATTGATAAGCATCACCAAAAACTGTTATGGAAAGGACTTTCGATGTTAACCCTTTCAGCCCCAGGCAATGTACAAACATCTAACTTCTCCTTAATTAAGTCAAACAAAATAATATAACTGGTAATAAGAAAAAAGAAATTGCTCAAATGGATTAAACTGTGGAAGTTGAAAAGTCAAATTCTCCCAAACTGCTTATATGGAAAGTATGGAGCTCAGTTGGGAGAATTTATCAACACGTCATTGGTCGTGTTTGGGGCTTAAAGGGTTAACAACCACTCACAGATTCTTTGATACAAGCCCTGACTTACCTAAGTCTTGGTCAAAAGTTATCCTGGGTCTACTAGGGGATGGCTTACAAAATGGTGAACAGGACGGTCCAGGACTTGGAGGTACATCACTACCAGTGCTCTCATTACCAGAATTATGACGGTGCTTCCTTTTCTCTCTTCGTCCTCTATGCCTCTTGTGGTGTCGGTCATTATTCTTTCTATCTCCTGATTTATAACCTTTGCAGTTTTCCTTTTTATCCTTTGCATCTGATTTATCTGAACAGCTCAAACTTGGACTTTCACTTCTTTCTCCTTTCAGAGATTTCGGTTCACTAGATGTACTCTCAGTTTCTATTCCCCCAACTTCATCGGCTTTTAACTTGATGTCAGAACTATTACAACTTGAAAAGTCACCTGATGTCGTGCTTCCCTCTGTTTGGGGAGACTCAACTGGTGACTTTACCTGAGTACTGTTCTTCAATAAATTTTCAATTTCTTTATCTGCGAGTTCATTGTCTTTATCAAGTTTAATATGTTTTGCTGCAGGTGCTAAATTTTCTAGAGCACTAGGAATTATAAGTCCATTAACTCTCTTTAACTTTTCCCTTTTTCTACTAGTAGTTACAATTTGTTCAAGAGACTTCTCATCTGGTTCAGAGCTAACTTCAGTCTTAATTTCAATGTCCCTAGATGTTTCACTTGTTTTTGTTTCAGTACTGGTTTCTGTGTCAGCACTGTCACTTTCAGGCTCTGACTTGAC
Source organism: Palythoa heliodiscus (assembly GCA_025403565.2). Classification (NCBI taxonomy): domain Eukaryota; kingdom Metazoa; phylum Cnidaria; class Anthozoa; order Zoantharia; family Sphenopidae; genus Palythoa; species Palythoa heliodiscus. Next base: position 8,975 of record JAOBYJ020118902.1, on the reverse strand, counting down.
AGCTGCCACTCTTTCCTGTGTCTTCTCCTCTTCACGTTCTGCATCGTCCTCTGTGAGTGGCTGTGCCAGGGGAGAAAGCTCCTCTGTGAAGGACCTTGATGCTAAAAAACAAAAAATTGTAAGAACATCAGTTTCCACTAAGCTACAACTAACCAGACATGTCGAAATGATATACATTAATACAATATAGATAAACCACACTTTTGAAGAAACTGAGTGTGATATTCAGAATCAACATTTTAGCCAATATTATAATTATATTATTAAATTAAAATTTCTTTTTCCAAATTATAGTTTCATAAATTAAAGTTTCTTTTTTTCTTTTCAACATTTTAGCCTAATATTGTATTTAATGTTCATTGCTTACACCAATTGATAAATTAAAGTTTCTTTTCAGAATACGATTAAAAGTCCTTTATTATTTTTTACAGACTGAAAAATAACCTAAGGATTTGGTAATTGTTCAAGTTTTACAAATCTAACGAGAGAAACTCCTTGATATGAAAAATTCTTATCCCAAATATCCTTGAAGTAGCTTGCCTTTCACAAACTCCAAGATCATCACTTACCAGCTGACGTTGGTTCTGGTGTAAGTGACTTTTTTCTTCTTCGACCTCCTGGTGTTGGGCTCTTTATACCTAAAACAGGAAGTCAAATTTAATTATTACCCTAGAACATTTTAAATTCCAAAACTTTCAAAATTGACACAACAACCTCCATATGTAAAGTAAGTATTAATCCAAAGACCCCTTTAAATTTGTTTTCAAACATCCATAATATAATTTTTTTAATCCCATTAGAAAATTGTTTGATTGTTGCTTTGCACAAAATCAGTAGAATTTGTTATAATTAAGATTACATTTTTCACTATTTGTTCATTCTAACAGTCACAAGTAATAATTACTAAACTCCAATGCTTCAAACTATAAAATATGAACACCCATGGTTCATACAGATCTTTGAAAACAACATTCTAGACAATTTCTAAACTTTTCTTTTTTCCAATTTTTCGAGACTTAAAAACAAACGTTTTACAAACTAACAATGTTTCTATTTCCTGTGTTGTGTGCTATATGAGTGACGGTCGATAAATTGAAATACTCTTTAAATTTAGAGTGTTCAAATCTCTGGAGAAGCATTTTGTACATTCCAATGGGTGCTTTCTTTCGCTGCAAGTTAAGCTAAGAAAATACAAACTTTTTCCAGAGTTTTGCTCTAGTTTCCAGAATTTTTCCCTACTTTTCAGAATACTTTGGACTTCCAGACTTTTTCTAGTTTTCCTGACTCTGTACAAACCATCAAATTGCCAGTTTTGGTATAATCAATAAGACTAAGAGAGATACTCATTTCCTCTCACTCATCCCCATCTGACCCAGTGTGGTGCAAAAGGCCCGAGAGAGTAGTTTTGCAACACTTCACGATGTGAATTAACACTGTTAATTACATGTCAGGTTGAACAATTCAGAGGAGAGCCCAGATGACATATTTTTATCTTCAAATAAAACCTGAACTCACACACTTCAAACTCCATGACAAAAAAAATAGAATCCCCTTTTGAAATAAAAAGCAAATTTAATTACCCTCTTCATCACCTCTGCGTAGATCTGGCATAGAATTCTGTCGCTCTGTTCTTAATCTACCTCTCCCTGGACCAGATTTAGGAGACATTAACTGCGGCTTAACTGATGTGCCCCCAGATGTAGACTTTCCCATTGCAGGAGATGGTGACTTTCCATTTGTGGAACTTGATTTTCCTAGAGCTGGTGACGGGGATTTCCTAGTTACTGAAGGTGCAGATTTCCCCAGGGATGGAGAAGACTTCTTCGTATCAGGCTGTCTGTTAGGGGATGCAGCTCTACGACTTCCCTTCCCCCCATTTGTGGCTAGATTTCGTACACTTTTTGGTGATAAAGCAGGTAAGCCACTCTTTACATTTTTCTTGCCTGACAATTTAGGTGTTGCTTTAGAAACTGGTTTTGGTGGAGATTTTCTGCTTTTTGAAGGAACTACTTCTTTTGAGAGAGAAGTACTTCGTTTCCTTGTTTGTCTAGTTCCTATTCCACTAATTCTGTCCGGTTTGATCCATTCATCATACCTGTGACAAAACACCAGCACTTAAACAGTTTTACACTTCCAACAGTCACAACTGATACCAGAGAAACTATCAGGAAAACATCCAGAAAATTTTTGGCAGACTTCATCTGATTGTATGCAGTTCACATGACTGCTAGATCAAGTTGTTGTAACAATGTATGAACTTGCTGGATTAGTCTGCAACATTATAAAGGTGTAATAGCTTTTCCAGATCAACTGATTAATTAACCTTTCTAAAAACAAAGATATGAAGGTTTCAGCTATGTTGATTTTATGCTCACTCTATCATAAATGTAATTCATTTAGCAGAACTTGGGAAGTTTAAAACCCTATCTGGATGAGGCCCTGACTGTATACCCAGAAATACAAGCTACAACAAGCATGCTCACTGTCACTTGAAATTCAACACTTTTGCATTTATTACCTGTTATTCCATCCTGCATAATGAACACAGTACATTAATCCTTCTTCAACTTCTGTGTCAGTTGAAATTATCTGTTAAAAAATAAAAAAAATAACAAGTTTTCAGTCTGAACAACTCTGACAGAAAGACAACTATTATTTATTGCTTGAAACTGACCAATAAAAGCCATGTAAAAATATTACAGATCAGCTGAAACCCTCTAATTTTGGGAGCATGGCCAATTTGGTCTTAACAATTTTGGCAAAACAGGGCACTGAGGCAACTGTCAAAAGGCACTGAGGCCATATCAAAAATTTTGAGGGGAACAGTTGCAAGATCATCATCAATAGAACTCATCTCAAAGGGTTGTTTTTATTAACAATTGTCTACTTCAACTATTAACCCTTTCAGCCCCAGGCAATTTATCAACATCTAACTTCCCCTTACATAACTCAAACGAAATAGGTTAACTGGTAATGAGAAACTTGGAACTGATCAAGTGGAATAAGTTGTGGAAGTTGAAAAGCCAAGTGCATATCTCATATTATTATATGGCATGCCCGGTGAGCACACAAGATGAAGCGAATTCTGTGTTCTGATTGGTAACCCAAGCAGGCAAGATAGGCCCATCTTCCCCACTTGGGATTTTCAGTAGTAAAATTAATAACTTTTTTTTCCTCTTTTTTCCCACTACAAATACCTATCATTTCATATGTAAAATCTTAATATTAAGAAACTATTGATTTGCTCTCACAATCTATTTTAACACAAAGATAAAAATGAAGACAGATCTAAATAGAAAATTTTGCCATTCATATACTTTTGCACTTCTGGACGATCTGGATGTTTCAGAACAAAGCAAATTATGCATATTTACACTGTATTAGAAATGATGTTTAAGAAAAGGCTGAAATATCACCCTTACCTTTGCCTCATACAACCTGTGATTTCTCCCTCTGCCATATTTGACCTGAACCTTGTCACCAATAGAAAAGTCTGAAGTAACGCTACCATCTTCAGACCGGCTTTCTGAAGTCTGGTCACTCTCAACTGATGCAGTTCCTGGACTGTTGACGACATCAACAGCTACTTCTGACTCTGGAGACTTTACATCGGATTCAATCTCAACTTCTAATTCTTCATTCTCATTCCTTTTTGTCTTATCTGCTTCTTTGCTGGTCTTAGCCTCAAACTGCTTGGCTTCACTTTGTCTCTCCCTTTCTTCAATTCGTAACGAGTTCCTAGATGAGCGACCAGTGCTACTTTCTTCTGGTGTTTTATCATCATTGCTCCTTTCACTATCAGTGTCTTTTCCGATAATATCAATGCCTTTTTCATGCATTTCATAAGGGTAAAGATATCTGCAACAAAAATAATAGCTATGACTCACTAGGTTAAAAAGATAGAAAAACCCACCAATTAAACATCTTGGAAAAATTTTAATAAAATTATTTCTATTGCTTAAATTAATGTTGACAACAAAGTAGTTTTTGATACTTCTGATCTTTTAACAATTATTCCTTTAAGTTCAAATGTGGTAAGTGACATACCCAGGTCTCATACCATTACACTGTATTAAACAATTCAGAATTTCTAAATAATAAATTATCATCTTATGTCACACAATTTAAGTAAGAAGAGATGAGATGTTGATATTAAACTGATTGGGCCAGAAAAGACTAAAATGATAGTGTTTGCATCACTTCTTTGCAAAAGATTATTCTGACTTCTGAGATCAAAACAACCACTATCTAATGGCAGACACGTCAGTTATCATAACTAAAATGTTCACTTTTGCTAGCAAATTTTTACAAGTGGAAAATTTTTTGCTAGTGCTTTCTTTCTGGTGTTGTACTTCTGAGTTGAACTATATTTGCTTTTAAGTAAAAGGCAATTTTAATTACAAGTACTTAATTTAAAATAACTTGCTAGTAGTCTTAAAAGCTGTGATAAAGTTAAGCCGAAGGGTAATTGTTTTGCTGACTGGTGATATTTTCTTTTCTAGGACTTTTTGCAAATGGATATTTTTCTTAATGGTAAGTTATTACTAGCGGCCGGAAATCTAAACTTCTAGGGCCTGAATTGTGTTTGAGCTTAATGAATACTTCTAACAACAATATAAATGCAATATATGCTTTGTTTAGAAAACAGAAGAAACAAGGAATCTAACTTTTTATATGCCATCTTGATATGATGTGAGGCACTGGGTGGAATTACTGGGATGTCCATCTTAGAATAAAGTGTTCTCCACTGTGCTGCACTGGAAACCTAAAAAGCCAAGTTACAAAAGACAGAACTTAATTTTATATGCTAATAATCGCTAACAAATTCATTCTAAGCTAATTGTTTTCAGACTGTCTATCTATACGCTGAAGGTGCAACAAAAGTGCCGTTCAATAACCAACAAGATTTCCTTGATAGGCTATTACATTTCATTTGTAGGTTACCTGTCTAGCTGATAGAGAATTTTCCTCAGAAAATTATAAAACAGCCTCTGTCTTATTAATTATTAAATTTAATCAAAATTTATTAATTTTAATTAAATAGTCTATGGTGCAAATTAATTATTTTCATTACATAAGTACATTATTTAGGATGAAAACAGAATTATTAAAAATTTCAGGCTACTTCTCAGAAACTTCAGGCTTAGTGATTTCCCGTAACAGCTACCCCGACACGGAACCTAAAAATTTAAATCTGCTTGTGCCCTGTAGCTGTAGCTGTAGGGTTCTTTATAGTTTTCAAAATAAGATGCCTTTATTCAGCATGGCAAACAATACACTTACAAAACAGTTCTGTTTAATTTCTGTTTTCTTTGCATTAAAGAAAATATTCTGGAGCACTGTAAACACCACTGTTTTTAATAAAAACAAAAGTTTTCATGGGCATTAAGCTAAAACTCTGCAGTCCTGCTTGAAAGAACAATGCGAAGTATTTGCAACAATGGGCAAAGACTACTATCAGCTGATCTTTTAGTTCACCGCAAACAAATAAAGCAAAATCATTTACTTTTGATAATTTATGCACAATACCTTTTCCATGCCACCAATATCTTTGACTAAGTTATACAGTTTGTGTAAGTTCAAATCTTGATTCCCCAACACTGGCGGACGAACAATTGGAGTACCTTAGTACAAAAACAACTCAGTCAGCAACAATACACTTGAATCCTAGCTTGTCATCTACCAAGTTGATAGTTGAATACAATAACCACTTCCTTGCCAAGGTTGAAATTAATATTCTGTGCCAAGATATTTTTGGCAATTCATTTAGCTTTGAAAAAGAAGATGTATTAACAATGTCTTTTCTGTTATGAGGCAGGATTTGACTGATTCTAGTAACTTTAAATTAAGTAAACCATAAGATTTCTGAAAAAAATGACAGCAGTTATTGATTGTCTTATAATCCAAGAAGTTACAAAATTACAATACATCTGACTGTAATATTTTACACACACATAACAGGCATGTTGGCCACAATATTTAGGGGGGAAATTAGGAATTTTTTCCCTGAAAAGTAGGGATTTTTAGGGATAAATGGTTAAAAAGTAGGGCTATTTCAGGGCTTTTATTTATGAAAGAATGAAGAATTCAACTTACCTTTCTACCATTGTTATCCAAACAGAAAGACACTTACTTAAATAAAATACTGGTTTATAGCATTAATGACTTAGACAGGAAAGGGATCATGCTTAGCATGGTTCCAACATCATTGAAATTTGAAGCCACTGGCAACCACACCACAAAGAAAAATGGAGTTTGACCAGGTAGGGCAAATGTAGAACCCACGCCAAGCACTTTCAATGACATCAGTCGCGTTCAACCATTATAGAAAGGGGAAAAAGGATTTCTAGGGGAAAATCGAGAAAAAGCTAAAAAGGTAGGGTTCTTTAGGGCAAGTGAAAATATTTAGGGATTTTTAGGAATTTTAGGGCCACTAACATGCCTGACATAAGCAAATGTACCTCTTTCTTCCATAAATGTAAAAAGCTTCTGATTAAACGCTTTCTGAACTTTAAGACTGTCAGTATTATCTTCCTCTTCTGCTTCTTCTCCATTACTGCTGTTTGTATCTTCCCAGCTAGCAGGAACTTTTCCAGTTCCCTCATATGATAGTGCACGTTCTATTGCTGAAATATAAGTCAATTATTTAGTATCTAGTAAAATGATATTTTCACCTTTTAATGAACACAAGAGCTAAACTTAAAGCTATTTATATTAACTGTTTTCACTCTTAATTTCAATTTGAAGGTCAATAACACTAAATAAAATATGAACAAATAAATTAATTTTAGAAATGACAGCAATCTTCAACAATTCAACTATATCTAGACATATTTCGGTGGAAAAAACTGACAGAGCTGAAAACTGTTTAACAAAAAAAAACTTTAAAGCTTACCAAGTTTAAGCATCCTATTGTCTCCCTTTAGTGCACTAGCAACTGGTTCAGCATTTCTTGCAAACTTCTTAACATTTTTAACATTAATCACATGACTGTGGATACAAAGTATCATTAGCAACTACCAATGACATAAATTTAGAATCATACACTGCAACATTTTAGTAACAATAATAATTATAACTCATCCACATAATTTGCAAGTCAATTTTGAGTCAATTTTGAATCAATTTTGGTGCAAAGACGTCCACACAAATGTTCTTCAGTTGGCAGAGCCAGGATTTGAACCCAAGACCTTGTGGCACCAAACATATGGCAAAGCAGCTGACATTATTATGATGTACACTAGTATTTGGTTAATAATGGGACACTCTCTAAAATGGAGTAGAATTAATTGAAGGGTCTAGTGCAAAAACGACGTGACTTTTGATGAGATTCTCAACTCTCGCTTGATTATCCCTATTATTTCTTCATAACTTTTCAGAGAATTTAGCCTTTCATATAAAAGCTAAGATTGTTTTTGCACTACTAAGACAAAAATAATGTAAGTGATGATTGATCAAGTTCTCAACTCTCCCTACATTATCCCTATTATCTATTCATAACCCATCATTGGGATAATTTAGCATTTCATACAAAGTCACTTAATAAGTTGTTTTTGCACTAGGCCCTTCAATTGTATTTGATTGGTGTATTGCTGGCTTGGCAAACCCTGTTTATACTGGAGCTGGCATAGCAAGGTTGGTGTGGTGCCCCGTGCAGATAGTTTGAACAGTTCCATACAATTCATCTCCAGATATGTCCCTAGTATTTCATATGTATCTAATCTTTGATAGTTTTGTACATGTATGTTGAAAGTTCAGAAAATGAGTCAAACTTTCTGTTTCATCAAACTTTTTTTTAAAAAACATATTTTATTAATCCTGCTAATACAAATAAAGAAAATGTATTTTGACTGAACACAAGAATTAATTTAGTTAAAATATCCTGGAAGCAGCGAACATAGCTTGAGGTATCTGCCGCGAAACCCTTCCTGTGTTAGGGGGGAGGGGGAGGGGGAGGAAGGAAAATTCCCCAGTGCCCATTTCAACTTTCCACTGATCTGTGTCGGTAGCTTTAACTTTAAATACCCATTAAACAGAGAACTGGCAAAGGAAAGGGTTACAGGGCGCACACCAAGGAACCCAAGTTTATCAGTTTCCAATGTTACTGCAATATCTAATCATCATAAAATATAGAGTCTTTTTACCTTTACTGATGAAATTAACAAAGTCATATATCAAATGGACAAAGCTCATGAACATACTTTTAAATTATACAATCCCATTAGTAGTAACAAGGGGCACAAGGGAGGGGTGGTTAAAGGTACTAACAAGGGGCACAAGGGAGGGGTGGTTAAAGGTGGTAACAAGGGGAGCAAGGGAGGGGTAGTTAAAGGTGGTAACAAGGGGCACAAGGGAAGGGTGGTTAAAGGTACTAACAAGGGGAGCAAGGGACAGGTGGTTAAAGGTACTAACAAGGGGAGCAAGGGACGGGTGGTTAAAGGTAGTAACAAGGGGAGCAAGGGAGGGGTAGTTAAAGGTAGTAACAAGGGGAGCAAGGGAGGAGTGGTTAAAGGTAGTAACAAGGGGAGCAAGGGAGGGGTGATAAAAGGTAGTAACAAGGGGAGCAAGGGACGGGTGGTTAAAGGTAGTAGCAAGGGAAGCAAGGGAGGGGTGGTTAAAGGTAGTAACAAGGGGAGCAAGGGACAGGTGGTTAAAGGTAGTAACAAGGGGAGCAAGGGACGGGTGGTTAAAGGTAGTAACAAGGGAAGCAAGGAAGGGGTGGTTAAAGGTAGTAACAAGGGGAGCAAGGGACGGGTGGTTAAAGGTAGTAACAAGGGGAGCAAGGGACGGGTGGTTAAAGGTACTAACAAGGGGAGCAAGGGACGGGTGGTTAAAGGTAGTAACAAGGGAAGCAAGGGAGGGGTGGTTAAAGGTAGTAACAAGGGGAGCAAGGGACGGGTGGTTAAAGGTAGTAACAAGGGGAGCAAAGGAGGGGTAGTTAAAGGTAGTAACAAGGGGAGCGAGGGAGGGGTGGT
>JAOBYJ020118688.1:0-10251 GCA_025403565.2 Palythoa heliodiscus | reverse complement strand
CGTGCTATAGTTTCACATAGATTTACACGTGGTTACACTAGAAAGCATCGTTTATAAGAGTTATTTTGTTGATTAGCTATTTGTATTTTTTATGCCTTGAGTTATACTTTATAGACTAGTTTATTTAGCAATCTTTAATATGTGATTTAGAAGTAGAAACTATTAATTTCTTCATAAGATTTTAGTAGCTGTAAGATGACAAGTTTCATCAGCCTGGAAATATGATCGGAATGTATATAGCGTGTTTGTGATTTTGATTCCTTTCATCACTTATGATTGCTTAGTAGACCATCAATTTATTGTTCGTTGTATTAAATTGTATTTCAGTTTACGTTCGATTACTACCATTAAAATCACCGTCAACCGTCACATTTGGTTTTCCGTGATTCTGGGTCAGTTTTCGGTCAGTAAAATATCAAAGCTTGAACACGTTCGTCGCGACAAGTTGATTTGTAGCCGCGTGTCAATTTGGTTACACCCAGCAGTTGCTACGATACGTCACAGTAATGTTTACATATAGCCATAGGAGTTAGAATGCGCACTCGACAACTGGTATGAGTTCAATGTTTGTTTTGCAATCTTGGAACGGTATTTCAGTTTTGAACTATTTTCATACCAAAAGAAAAATAAAAAATGCAAAAATGGTACTGTATTTTGTGTTATTGTTACTAAGAAAAACTTGAACGTTGCGTGACATTTCATAAGAAAGCTTTCATCAAATTACACTAAATATTTCAGGCTCTGGCGCAGTGGGAACTTGCGGGCCAAAATAGAAATTTTGACACATTGAAATATATATAATAAGCTTTTATTGTACCAAAAATCACGCCAGAAAAACGTATACCCTGGGAGATATCGCTTTGGGAAAACTGCCTAAAAATCGCGTCTTGCGGGATCTCAGAAAGTAATGAATTTTAAAGCCTCAAATTTACTTGCAACTTACAAACTTTTTGAGTTAGTTTTAGATTCTTGAGAGATAAAATGATAGAAAAGAACATGTTACAAGTAGAAGTCCAGGCGATTTTCCAATCTTCTGTACGAGCGAGTTGAATTTCCACAATTTTGCTTTGTTTACGACGTCTCTGGCCACGCTCCACGCATGGATTTTGCCATTTTCAACATTTCTCGATTTCGTGAAAAATAAAAATCGTTCGAATCTTTTAATGCTATTTTTGAAAATAGTTCACCAAAGGGGTCTTTTAGGCAAAATATCAGGAAATCGAAATTTTGACAACTGTCGCGAGATTCCCGATATTTACAGACTGCGGCTCTTAATGAGGCTACACGGCCCATTTGGTGTTCCTAAATAACAACCTCAGCTATGTTTGTATCCACAATTTGATTTCAAGGTTTGAGAACTGCAATTTTTCCTCTTATAAACTAATTTTAAAGCCCATGACGAACTTCTGTGTTCTAATTCCACACGAATGTCATTTGTGCAACAAACATAAGGCAATGTTTACATATATTGAGAAAATTTAATTTTACTCATTAAGTGAAAAACTAACCCCAACATTGTGTTATCTTATTTAACAAATAAGCTTAAGTGATATAAAGTACAACTTTATGTTCCAGTCCCTCTCGTCTCGAAGAAATAATGTTAAATACAGCATAGAAGTTGCAATCATGAAACAACAATTATCAAAGATTTTTCAGCCAAAAGTCTGAAATCGATTTGTTTTTACTTGTACCTAATCACGGTGAAACAAACCGAAACTCCAAATATGTTTGACGATCTCAGAAACCATAAAGTTTAAAATGTAGCACATCAAGTTGGGAGCAAGCGCCAAAGCCAAAATTGCCACCTTTAAATAATAAACTACCTCAAACAGCTAAAACCATCAAACACAAGTCTATGAATGAAAGTTGCCAGTTTGTCAAGCAGATTATCACTAGTCATACTGATAAATAAATATATGTATTACACTCCTTTGAACTATAATATTAAATAATATCTACATAGTTTTACTATGTATCGTACAGTCAAATCGTGTAAAGCAATTACCAAAAGTACGATATTCAATGTGCCATGGGCTATGTATGTACACAAAATTTGTCATTATTATCATTTTCATGATTATTGTTATCATCACTATGGTTTCAACAATCAACAACTTTCACATTGACAATTTAAATTTAGAATTTTCTATTCCAACCTTTCTCAATCAAAGGGGTTGAATGATTATAAAAAATAGTTCGAAATAAGTTGTTGTAGCTCTGTTTAGTTGCACTCAGAACCTTCAATTTGCAACGCGGGCTCATAAGACACTGACGAACCAAGTGTGCAATGGGGAGTAGCTATCAGGCTTGCGGCAGTGGATTCCTGTGCTTCGGTAGCTACATATGTTCTTCTGTTCATAATTGTTACAGCTGTAAGTTTTGCCCGTCTGTAGGCTCCTCTCATATTAAATCCCATCAATCTACAGCAAAAGGTAAAAACAAAAAATGGTTCCGTTTTTATTTATCAATTGCAAATAAAGAAGCCTATTAAAGCCGTGTATTAAACTGCGATAAAACACGACGGGGATTTGAGAACACGAGGGAAATGAAAACATGAGATGTAGTCAAGTCGTGTTCTCAAATGTCCGGAGTGTTTTAATTATTAGTGTAAATACGTACGCGGCTGAAGCTTCTTCATTTGCTTCATGATGTATATTCTACATGCCGCAAGTAGCGAAAAACAATAAGAAAAGCTTTTTTTCCATGTTTTATACTCTGATAAATGAAGAGGAAACAAGAAAAGTGTTGAGAGAAAACGAAGCGTGGCCTTTCGATTGCCCTCGTCACTTCCTAAGTAGAAAAATTTACATCTTGATACTAATCGGGTTCTTTATTTTATTGATATAGTCTCAATACAAATTTCATAGCAACTTTAAAATAAAACTTTAAAAATATTATAAATCAAATTGGAGTTTACACTTAAAAAACCCTCTTAGAAGATAAGGAAATGGTACATTATGCGGAGAATTACAGCTTTTTTTTTGGAGGGGGGGGAGTCATTATCTTAGGGAAGGAACAAATTATCTTCTGGATGACGTCATACCTCATAAATAAAATATGCTGACAAATGTATAGCATAGCATTCTCCTGTGTATGCGCTTTCCAAGTTTGCACGATTTGATAAAGGTGTGTAATTATTAACCAAAAAGCACAACCAAGGTTAACCCTTTGGTGCCGCCCGTGGCAGAATTAATTTTCATGTATTTGAGGGGTATAAGAGCAACTAGATTTTATCAACCCAACAAAGCAATCTTCTGTGCGAATTACAACTGTTTCATTTCATCCGGGGCTCAAGCTTTTGTGTGACGTCACCAAATTTGAATGTAAATTTTTAGCAAAATGTCACGAAAGCTAAAGTCCGGTAAGTATGGTGCTTTGCTCAGCGAAAAGAGATGAAGGACCTTAAACACAATGTACTTTCGATTTATGCGTACCAACGCAGAAGTAATTTGCTCTTCTGGGCCAGGTTGCTCAAAAGTGAGTTAACTCTTAACTCAAGAGTTAAATTCGCTAACTCAGAGTTTAATTTTAACTCTGAGTTTGTTTCGGTTGCTTGAAAGCCGGTTAGCGCTAACTCTGAGTTAAACTTCGAGTTAAATCGAGATGAAACTAACTCAGGTATCGAGGTGAGTTAAACGAAATAGAAATTTCCTAAATGGCGGATTATTTGCTTTTCGGTAACATTCGTGTCGCTGGAAAAACAGAAGTTAACAGGTGTCGGTTTCAAAATGGACTGCGAAGATTAAAGGGCAACTGTAGTGTCTTTTCATCTACTCTTGACGAATAAACATTTGATGAACTATCAACAAAATATGGAAAACAATTATATTATATCATTGTTATCTTGGTGAAATTAGCCCCAATTCCTCTTGCGGCAAAAGCTCGCCATGTATTTGCATATACTTTTAAAGTGCTACTTGGATCAAAATTTCAGACCACGGTTTTTTTGCAGAAAAGTAAACAACTTACCAATTCATTTTGAGATACGAAACCAGGAAGTATGTTTTTGGGTGGCTTAAATGTGGTGTTTTTACGTCCGCCATTAATCGAGTGCGAATCACCGAATAAGCGGATATGACGTCAATGACTCGACCCACGCCGTTAAATTCACAGTGAATTTCTTTTCGCACCCCGCCATTGAAGAATATATTTCACTTTTTAGACAAAACAGTAAAATGAATAGTTTTCAATGGAATTTGAAAAACATTGGTTTAAAAGTCTTAATCTGGATTGAAAATAGAATTTTAGTTAAATTATGAGCGAAATGAAGGAAGAAAATCGTGAAGACGCAAGTATCAACAAACTATCACTGCTCAAGATTGGTTGTAAGATTTCAGGAAGTTGAATTGAGATTCAAGATAACTCTTGTATCTTTTATTCCCCTTTTATTTATGAAGATATTGTATGTTTTGTAAAGCTAAGGGGTTGCAGTTTGGCGGAGACAAAACATGTGGCAGACAGTTTATGCTCGAAGAACAGTGCGAGAGCTCAATGGCGAAACAAAAAGAACTTGGATTTCTGTGCTAGGGTTGGCAATTTTATTCAACTTATTATGTGCTTCCGACTATTACTGAGAAATTTAAAAAATGAAATTGAAATTGATGGCTTATAAAAGGAAGAAATAGTCAGTAATATTTATTGAATTTTAGAAACTGAAAGTTGATCTTTGTCTTTGAAATTTGTCTTTGAAACTCCACGACCACGTGCTTTCGTCACTTGTGTCAAAAATTATTAAAGATATTAGGTACGTGTATTTAATATTTGAGTCAAAACTTTAATTCAGACGTGCCAATGGTTTCTTTCAATGGATTTTATTTCAGTTCATACCAATATTTTCTTGTAGAAACAAGAAAAGAACCGAATAAAACTTTGGTTGTTTTCCCGTTTCGGGAAAAAGTCAAAGAACCAACAAAAGCCAGCTGCACAAACAACCGTCCCAACCCAGAACAAAGTACAAACTAAGACCGAGTTCTGCCTTCGGGAAAACTAAGAATGGGAGGGGGACCTCCAGATTTGTGGAAAATTCTTTAATTCCATCTCGTCATCTGATAGCTTCTTAATATCTTTTAATTGTAATGTTTTAAGTAACAACAATTTCTTCCGGAAAAACAATCACAAACTGATCAAGATCCACAAATTTAGTGGCTTTAATGGCTTCCGTGAACTATGTTTCAAACTAAGTTTGCTCCAATAACGCACCGTGGGCTATGAAACATGGATCACAGAAGCAACCTTTTTTTAAATAGCTGTATACAGTATCCATCCAGTATTTCGGTTCGATTCGGTTCAGTTCTTTCCAGCTTCAAAGTTTTCTACAAAAATATATGACTAAACATGCTTCCTTAACAATGCAAAAATAAGCTCGTGCGGAAATACGCATAACACCTAATCAACTCAGTTAACTATACAAAAATAATATGTAATCAACTGTTCCCAACACTTCTCGTTCGCGGCTTGCACGAAATGACAGAAAAATTGAAATGTTTTGGCTCTTGCAGATTTGATTTGCACGAAAAGATTTTAACGCTGTTTTCGCATAAATATTTTAACCTATAAAGTTTAAGAATAATAAATCAACATTCATAGATACTGTTGACTTGTCGATTTATTTTTAGTTGAAAATCGTTCAAATTCTACTGCGCATACTTACATATTTCGAATTTGAGCTAAAAGTATACCCTCAAGCCGTCGTTTTGCCCTACGATTTTGTCCATGTAAACATTACTTGTATTGAAAAAGATGAAAAACTAAGGATATACTGCATTATGTTCAATTTTTGCTTTTTTTGCTTTTTTCAAAAAAAAAAATTAGTTAAAGCATATACTGACTTTTTCTATTAAACATCTAGGCGGACCAGCATAAACCAGACCGTTTCATAGCCCGGATGTCGAGTGAAATGCTTTTCTAAGTTCTATCGCTGCCAAGCTGTCATTATACGGATAATGTGGAGAAACCACTGACACTTAGCTTTCTTCCGAGGAAATGGTATCTTTATCTGAAGAATCTCCACTTACATAACTCTTAGAAACCCAGGACATTTTGTAAAACGTGAATATGAAAGATCGAAGCAAGCATGCAATGATATGAGTCCCTGATGTCAAACAACAAAGCCGCTGTTCGAAATCTGAGGGCTCACGGATTCGCAATCTTGTAATGGCGGACAGGATTTTCGCTAAATTCAGCAGCAAAATTTTCACAGTTAGAGATTTCATACCCCTTCAATTTTGGGGGATTTATGTTTCTTGACATTACCTATAACTTGACCAAAAAATTTTCGGAAAACAAAGATATCTATTTTCGTCCAAGTAGCACTTTAAGTATGTTAAAACATTTCACGAACTCCCGCTCCTTCTGTTTTCTATTAGTGGCGTAACTCGGGTTCGACCAAGACTAAATTATGATTCTGAATTGGACTGGCCACGGACCGCATTTGTTATTCGTAGTATTAAGTATTTTGTGCTGTTGTTTATGTGTGTGTATGCATAGTTAATCTAAGCCTTTCCCCATTTTCAATCTAAGACCTACGTTGATATCTTATTTTTTGATTGCAACAAACGTTTTACACTATGTCAATTAAACGAAACTCCCGCATTTTGCTGAAATACTTTTGTCAAGCTTACATTAACCTTTTTCATCTGATAAATGAACCATTTTAATATTTAAAAGTTGGCGCTCTTAATTGCAGAGCTCTCGTAAACGAAAAAAAAAGATGTTTTTCCATTGGCTCAAGTCAAAGAATTTGGATATCTATTGTTTAACGGAAACACATGGAAAGAATAATTACGAAATGCAACAATAGGAATCTCAATGGGGATACAAAGTTTTTTTAGACGGAAGCGAATATTCTATTGGAAAATGCTTAGAGCTGTTACACTCTTTTTCGTACATTTCTGGACTCAAAATCAATAGTGAGAAAACGAAAGCTGTTTGGTTAGGCTCCAGAAAAGGACGTAGGGTGGAACTTTTACGAGACGGAAAACTTCATTGGGTACATGACGATAGTTTCACAGTTCATGGCACCCCATATTTAGACAACTTACACCACTAGGAAAGATGACCGTTATAAAATCGTCAGCGATCCCAACATTAGTCCACCTTTTCCAAACTCTACCTAATCCCACCAGTTTTTAATTCAAAAAGTTAAATACACTTTTTTATAAATTTATATGGAGCAATAAACCCGATAAAATCCCTAGAAAAGTACTTAATAAAAATAATTATTCCGGAAGGAGGTCTAAGAATGTGCCATCTTTTATCTTTTATTGGAGCATTAAAGATCACCTGGCTGCATGAAAAACCTGTTAGATAGTAGCTGGCTTGCTAATTACCCTTTCTCGCGATCATAGACTTAATTGCAAAGGGCACAGCTCAGCGAAGTCGGATTGAAGGAGCTGCGCTGCCGGCTAGGCGCTCGGCCCCCAGATATGATCCATGCATGACCTACGACCACAGCATCACAACCAGATGGAATTAGCAGGGAGTCGATTGTGCAGGAAGAAAGCCCAAGGAGCCAGAGAAAAACTCTTGGAGTCAGATTGCGATCAACAAATCTCAGCCCACGTGCGGAGCCCAGGATTCGATCCCGGGTCCATAGAGGTGAGAGGTGCGAGCGTTACCACTCGGCAGTAATGACTCCCCAAAATGCTAGCTATAGGAGTGACTAGAAAACTTTGGTTACCAAGATAAACAACAACTTTTTAATCGAAATATGTTCTGGTCTTTAAATAAAAATTCCTTCAACTTACTTCTATCGAAAATAACAAACCCTTTTTGGATGGACGTAGTAATGTCATGAGGTGATTACATAAGCAATTCGCAAGAATCATTATGGAATAACTATTTCATAAAAACCGAAAATGAACCTATTTATTGGAAATCGTGGATAGACGCAAAGATAAAATATATTCGTAATATATTTGACGATAATGGTAACTTTCTTTCTCACGCCAGATTTTGCCAAAGATTAAACGTTTGCATTAACTTCCTTTTGAAAGAAGCCATCACCAATAACTTAAATTTTTCAACAGCTAAAAGTTTTCTCCACAATTTTATGGTTAAAACTGAAACTAAGAGACTTTATTACTTGTTTGTAAATAAATTAGGTGCGGACATAATTCCAAAATGTGATGAAAAATGGATAGCTACAGAGGGTGTTGATTGGGCTGAAGTACATAAACTCCCTTTTATATGCGTGAAAGAAACAAAACTTCAATGTTTTCAATACAATATGCTGCATAGAATTTTACCAACTAATACGTTTTTGTTTCGAATTGGATGTAAGAATACACCAAAATGTCGCTTCTGCAATATTCACAATGAAACAATTGATCACGTTTTTATGAATGCCCCAACATTATCAATCTATGGGAGCCATTAAAACTGCACGTTTAAAACCATGCTGACTTGATCCTCAACCTTTCCATGGAAAATGTCTTATTCGGTATCAGAAATGACCATTCTGCGAGGAGCGCCAATTATATCAAAATACTCTTAAAATATTATATCTATCTGTGCAGATGCAATGAGATCCAGTTAAAATGCTATTAAGCTTTATAAACAACAAATATCAGATAAGAAAATAAGCGTGTTTTCCAGCGCTGGAAAAAATTGAAAAACTAATTGATGTAGATAGTTTACAATAATGTATATCAATCTACGTAAGGGGAAATTTAAATAAAAAAGTTTTGACTTCTAAAAAACTCATTTTTCTATGCAAATAACGAAGACGGAATAGCTTGTTCCTATATGGGAATTTTACGTTACTACCACATTTTGTGTCAAAAGTTATTACCTTTTGCGTCGCCATCACATTTTGTGCAAGTTATTACATTTTGTAGCATAACACGTTTTTGCTACAAAGAAAAGGCTTTTGTATCGGAGTTGTGCTTTCAAATAGCCAACTAATGTATTTGATGCTTTCGTGTCACACGATATGCTTGCAAATACCTCCCCTCCCCTCCCCCGTTCGTGATAGTCCCACACAAAAAGGTGTCCCTGACTTTAAGCGACGACTTGGGGACAAGTAGTCTTCGGACGCAAGCAAACTTTGTAAATGCAATAACTTTTGACACAAAATGTAATAAAGTTGTTAAAATGAAATGTAATACCTTTTGACGCATAATGTAATAAAACTCATTAATGCAAAACGTAATAAGCCTCGTTAATGCAAAATGTAAGAACAACAAATGTAATAATGCTTACTATCACATTTTGAGAGAGTTATTACATTTTAAGGAGTAAGTTACCTTAAGCAGACACACTCCACTAGAAGCACTCCGCCGATAGCAGCTATCTTGCTGGCCGTGGACGAGGGGAAGAAATAGGCGCTCAGTGCGTACGAGGCTATAGGGAAGCCAACCATAAATGACAGCAAAGTGACGACTAGTAACCAGTACCTACAAGCACCAGGCAAACACTCGTAAAATTGGCCACACTTTTAACCTCATGATGACGTCAGTCATCGACGAGGTATAGGAGTGAGGTAAATTTACTCACTCACTCGGCTGTAAACTTTTAATCGGGTGATTAATGTATGCATTAAACCATATTAATGTTTACACGGAAAAAAAGAATTTCTCAACCTGGCCCGGGAACTTTTTTTTTTCTCAACCCGGCCAAGGCTCAAACCCACGTCTCCTGGTCTCTAG
Source organism: Palythoa heliodiscus (assembly GCA_025403565.2). Lineage (NCBI taxonomy): Eukaryota > Metazoa > Cnidaria > Anthozoa > Zoantharia > Sphenopidae > Palythoa > Palythoa heliodiscus. The sequence goes on along the minus strand of JAOBYJ020118688.1, from coordinate 604 downwards.
TCAGGCGTGATAACCACTACACCACTGGGACTCACCATGCTGGTAACATAGCAAATTACGGGGTATATAGTTATCCGCTGGTGATCCCTGGGGCCCGATATTTTCTTCATTAGAGTATGTTTCTAACCTGTCGGTAAGTTTTGAGTCACCCAGCGACTCAATGCTTACCTTCAACATACTCTTCGCAAAAAATCAGTGAAATGCCCCGACTGGGACTCGAACCCACGTCTCCTGGTCTCACCCAGGGATCACCTAGCACGTAATTTGCTATGTTGCCAGCATGGTGAGTACCGGTAGTGTAGTGGTTATCATGTCTGACTAGAGACCGGAAGACGTGGGTTTGAGTCCCAGCGGGGCATTTCACTGACTTTTTACCGAAGAGTATGTCGAAGTATGGCGACAACGAACAATCTATATATTTTTGTTAGAAATTATTTTCTGAATAAACTGTGTTTTTAAAGCCGTTTTTATATTTTTCTACTTACTCGTAATAAATATGCAGTCTAGACCCGCTGCCTATATCTGTTGCGCTTGACTACGTTGATATATTGTTGCCAGCTATTACCAAGATTATTAATTTGTCTTTGACATCTGGTCAGTTTGC
>JAOBYJ020118578.1:0-10253 GCA_025403565.2 Palythoa heliodiscus | reverse complement strand
CCCCCCCCCACTCCCCAAATATAAGCTCCCCTTTCTTTGAAAGGAATGAAGCCCTCCAATAACAAGTCTCTTAGCGCCCCCTCCAAACATAGACCCCTGGGACTTATATTTGGAGTGGTGTCTAAAAGGAATTCTAGTGAACTTCAGGTGAATACCAGAACCGTGCGATTTCCTTTATTTCTAAATGTACGATAATAAATTTTATGAGGCTGTATTCTTAATAAACCTGAACTCTGTTGTGTTCGTAACTGATTTAGAAAACAAAATTGCTAACACAAAAATATGGGTGACAACTGCCCTGATTTTGTACTGACGCAAAGAAAGCCTAGATCCGATAATAAGACCCGCGTGTATATCAGCCCTCTCCAAATATAAGCCCCCCTAGATGGTCCTTTGAAAAATAAAAGCCCAGGCCTTATTTTCAAAATTTAACGGTATAATAAAAAAGCTTGCCTTCATGTTGTATATCATTTAGTCCAATCCAGAATAACCTGTCAATTCCTGCCAGGCTTTTCACAAATTCGTTTTCCATTTCACTGTGCACCGAGACGAGGTCTGCTTGCTCGTTCTTACAGGCAGTGTCAGCTTCATTCCAGTACAGAAGAGTCTCTAAGTTTTGATCGAATACTCGATAGCAGAAGCCATTGTTTTCAGTCCAGTTTGCCTTGCAACTTAACGAAGAGCATGTTGGCACTGGGAATAAGATATTAAAAGCTGGTGTTGACAAAAGAGCTAAGGAAAGATAGTTAGAGGAAGACATGCATGTATTAAGAGGATCGCCGAAATCGAAGCCACGTGATGCAGGCAACTAATGCAAACAGACAGGTAGGCAGGAAGCATGGTACTATAAAGAGGTAATAGTGTTCCTTTACGTTTATACACGTTAACAGTATTGAAGGACGGGTTCTAAAATTAGCCAAGTTTTTGCCCGTAGACAAAATTTCTATTTTTAGCCGTCATAAGATATTTAACAATATTTTAAGGTAATTCCTACTACATAAAACAAATAAAAAATTACTATTTTAGTTTCCTGTTTTCAAATTTCTGTGTTTCAGAAAAGTCGAACCTTTTTTGCAGCAAAACATCCTCTAGAAGAGCACTGGAGACACCGAAACAAGCACAAAAAGTTAAAATGAGTATTATCTATTGAGTAGGAATGGGCTCAGTAGAAAACAGCTTTTTCAGAAAAAAAGTTTGGAAAACGGACAATTAAAAACTGCTGGAGATCAAATATATCAGGCTTATCATAGCAGGAAACAGCTTTCTCAGTGAGTTTAATAAAAAGTTGTTGCAAGATCGGATAGATATTTCATTTCATTTTAGAAGTACTTAGGAAGCAACCTTTTCCTAAAACAAACACACCTGGCATGCACTGAAATACAAAACTTTAAGTTCACTTAACAGAAATATTGAAAAGTTGTTGGTATTCAGTTTCTTAACTCAATTTGAAACAATAAAGGGAAAAAATGGGAAATTGTAACGATCAAATGACAATAACCTAATTTTCCTCGTACACCAGTCAACCAACTCGCATGAGCGCCTGTTCAGTGTGGCTGATCAAGAGAGGATTAGATGGTTTTTAGAACAGAATTAAGAAAAACACCGATACCCGCAACTTTATACACTTAGACAAGCTTTAATTTATTCAAAGCTCTATATTTATTGACCTTAAAAAATTAACATATTCAACTAAACGAAACTTGGCAGTTCAGCACAAAGATATCTTCTCAATCTTTGTATAAAAAGGTAAAAATATTTTACGAGGGTAATACGTGATAGTAACCTTGAAAACTGATAAACTTGTGGCCCTCGGTGCGCACTTCACCCCCCTCCCTCTATCAGTGCTCCGTTTTACGGGTATTTAAAGCTAAAGCTACACGGATCAGAGGAAAGTGCTACGCCTGCTCCTCAAAATTTTTTTGTTTGAAACTTAAATCCTCCACGACTTCATTCGCTACCCTTTACTTGAAAGAAAATCCCATTCCCGCTGGGGGTACTGTTACCATAACCACTACCAATAGCATTTTGTAAATGTTTATAAACAAAACGAAGAAATCCAACCATGGGTTAACATAGTGATTTGGGTGTTAGCGCCCATATATCAGAGCCGCGGGGATCTTTAAATGCCTTACGGCTGTTTGAAATAGTAGAATACAAAATGAACCCCAAAGTGAAGGGCAATACCGCCATAGAAAGGAATACAAAAAGTTTAGCTTGCCATACAAAATAATAATTTCAGGCAAAGAAATATTTTCAATATACTAATTTAGCCTGCATGGATCTATTCATGTAAAAATCCTATCTTTGTTTCAGCCAAATAATAAGTAGCCAGCTAATACAGCCGCCTTTCATCGCTAAACCAATTTCGGAGATCGCCTTGCCGGAGCGATGAAAGTAGGCTTGTACTCGCAGGCTGCATAACAAGCACATCAACAAGGGAAGAAAAACATGAATCAAAGGAGAATGTTAGTTAAAAATTTGCTTCATTCAGTAACTGCGCAGTTTCCAATGTGTGATATTAGGGCGAGATAGCAATTTTTGGGAACTGAAAACAGACAAAAACCCAGCGGAACAGTTATTATTTTTGTTTATAAACCCTTTATTAAAATGGAAAAACTAACGATAAATTTTGTTATTGCCGGCCAGGTAATGTCCAGCCATTTCGTTTATTATTTTTTCCCAGTAATTCTAGACGATTAAATGTTAAACGGCTTATGAATTCAATGATTCGTGTTTTAATTTTTTCTTATTTCAACAGTTCAAGAATACCGCATCATAGTAAAAAGCAGCTTTAATTCGAGTCAATAAAAGTTCACTTTGATTAACGTAAGCTGTAGGGGAGAGATTCAGTTTGTCTGGCTTTCAACTAAACTTATTAGAGTTCAAATCAAAGAAGTGAAAATGTTTTGATGATAACCATAGATTCTTGACAGAAATATACAGCACTTTTATTGTATAAACTTAGACTTGAAACGCAGCTGAAGAGCTATGATTGTGGCCGGCAAATTGTTTGTGATAAAAACATGAGAAACTATTTTTTAAAGAAAACTGTTTGGGTGAGTGCTTTTCACGTCTTTCCTCGAAAAAAACTGGTAAAAAACAATGTGAAAAATTTCATACCAAACTGATTTACCGACATCAGTTAGGCGGTTCGTACTTACCTAAAATGGCCGCTACAAGGAGAAACGCTTGAAGTGGGTTTAACCTCTCCGGCATTGCATATCACTAGGTCAAGTGCATAAATACATTCCTACTTGTGTAATGACATTTCTAACGCATCATGGACTACCACAGACACGACAGAATACAGGCCGTTTTTCCAGCTCTTCTGAACCATTGCCAGGTTTGATGATTTGAGCTCCGGTCCGATGGCATAAACATGAAGTGCTCTTTGTTGGCGATCAACTGCCAAACCTATGGCTAATTAGGGAGGGAAATGGAATACTCAAATTGCTTTAAGATTATAGCGTCTGACTTTGTAAATATCTCTAGTTTTCGTTCTGCTCTACACCAATCAATGATGAGATAGTATTTAACTTTTTTAAGATTTTTAAGTGTTTGAATTGGATTTTGCTGGTTGTCAATGCTTGGTATTTCCGCAAAAGTAATTAGCAAAACACATTTCACCTTCAGTTCAAGTTAAGCTTGTGTTAAAAATACAACTGAATACTACCATGTCTAAAGTGTGTCAAAATATCATCACAGAATGGAATTTGTTATGAAATTTTAGGGTTAAACGAAGAACCTTGTCTAAAGTAAGAGCTATTTTGTAACAACAACTGAATAAAACTAGTAATCGAATGGCATCAAACTTACTTTTAATAAAACTCGATCTTTTAAATCGTGTAAACGAAAAAGTATATGTTTGTTCTTCACGAAACCTTGATTTCTCGCTAATTGAATAATGGCATGGCACAATGCAATCCGCGGTTCCGGTTTCATTTATTCAACAAATTCTAGCTTAAAGTAAAACACAATATCAATTTGTTTTTTTTCTCACTGTCACAAAAAGTTTGAAGGTTATAAACGTTACGAATGTACCAGGAGGACCGAACTCGGCACAAACGAGCTCTCGCACACGTTTTGCTTTTCACTGTGTCGAAAAAGTCTTAAATAATAAATTAAAAGTGTTCCTCAAGATGTGATGAAGTGCATACAAGTCACGGAAATAACCTGGCGGTTTTCTTTGATACAGAGAAACATGTTATTAGAAGCTAAATTAATGAAAAGATACAAATATGTTGGTAAAAACACAACTAGGAGGAAGCTGAAAAGATCAGAGGAGATGACTTAATTGAAAAAATAAACAACTATACTAACTTTTGTATTAAAAATGAAACAATCAGGCCTTACTCGACAGGTATGTGAAAAACACATGTCCTTTGAGATATTATCGGAAAAGATGAAATTGTAATGCGCCTGCACAGCTTCACTCGTTATCTGCACACCTTTTAACTAAATTATTTGGATGTTTCTTTTTCTTTTCTGAGTTCGTTTGTTTCCGGTCAATCAAATTTTATTTTTTAGATTTTAGGACTATTTTTCAGTTCCTTAACCGGTCATTCCCAAATTAGGATGAGAGTAATGAATCAATTACTTTACTCTTGAAACGATGCCTTTTGACATATAAAACTGTTGCAAAATATGTTTTAAAAGCTTGAGCAGTAGTAAGAGTAAATCATGTCAAATGTATCGCCCTTTTAGGATGTATCTATCATCCTGCACTGCCAGTAATAGTCATAGGATGGGATGTATATTATCCTGCACTGCCAGTGATAGTTATTCGATGAGCTGTAAATCATCCTTCATTGCCAGTGATAGTAATAGTAACACGACGGGATGTATATCATCCAGCACTGGCAATGATAGTCATAGGATGGGATGTATATCATCCAGTATTAACAATAATAGTCATAGGATGGGATACATGTATATCATCCAGCACTGGCAATGATAGTCATAGGATGGGATGTATATCATCCAGTACTAACAATAATAGTCATACGATGGGATGTATATCATCCAGCACTGCCAATGATATTCATAGGATGGGATGTATATCATCCAGCACTGCCAGTGATAGTCATACGATGGGATGTTTATCATCCAGCACTGCCAATGATAGTCATACAATGGGATGTATATCATCCAGCACTGGCTATTATAGTCATAGGATGGGATGTATATAATCCAGCACTGCCAGTGATAGTCATACGATGGGATGTATATCATCCAGCACTGCCAATGATAGTCATACCATGGGATGTATATCATCCAGCACTGCCAGTCATATGATGTATGAATTTCAAAAGGCAAACATACAACTCGGAAACAGTAACATGCCGAGGATCATAGACGTAAAAAGGTTTGTCACTGCCTGGTTCAAGCGTCATCTTTTTTTCTGATTGCTTGAGAGCCTAACGTGCTTCTCTTCACCGAACTGTTGCCGCGCGCGACCTTGGTACGAGATCCCTTTTAAAATTCCTGCGTGTACAGCGAGCGACATCCCAGAATTAAAGTCGCTCGTCAGCTTTTTTAATTCACTTAATATTGCTAAGTTTCCGAACTCCAACTAATTACTAAGTTATTTGACCAGAGTAAGGGGGTTGGGCGCATACTTTTATTTACCATAGTGCGAATAAAAAAAACGGCAAATTTGGCAACTTGAAGTTTCAATGCCGTCATTTATTTAAACTTTTTGTTGACCAAGATAAAGCTATAAAACAATTGATTTAAAATTTCCCATAATATTTGTAGCATCACATCAACAACAACCTATTTGACATAAGTGACTGACTAAAATTTTTGTGGGCAGAAAAATCTTTAATGGGAAACGGTTGCTGCAAACTGCATAAATATCTTTTTATCATTTTTATGTGTGTTCTTTAGATAACTTTTTAACGTTGAAAAGTTAATATTTGTTCCGCTGGCATAAAAACAGTTAATCATAGCCAGCCCAGAACGTTTTCTTCCTGACTTTTTTATCCTTGCAAACATCAATTACTTTGACCCATTCCACTGTCATATATTTATATGGCTAAACTGGTTGTCTTTACGACATTCATAAATGGAAGAGAAACGACATTTAAACTGGGATCATTTCCGTTTTAGCTTCAAAATTACGGTCGGTTAAAAATACTTATATATTAAAATATTATTTAGCAGCTCCCTGGTATTGTTAAAACTGATCGATGAAATAATTTTCAAGGTAACAATTCATGTTATCTTGACTTGTACATACAAAAACAGCTTAGTTAATATAAAATTGTTTCCGTACGTAATTTGCCTCAATTAAAATCACTGCAAAAAGATCTTGCCCTTTTTCACACTTCTGTGTTCTTATCGTTAAATACAATGGTGAAACGGGTTTATGTGGTCGAATCACTTCAGCTATGTATAAACGGTTACTTAACCCATCTGTGTCACAATTTTACTGTCAGTAAAATTTTATCAGCAATCCGCGAAGCATGAAATGTAACAATTGAGTAGTTGGTAGTTTTTGCTGGAAATAGATAAGTGCACATTGCTAAAGCAATTAAAAAAAAAGTTTTAAAATTTAAATTCTTTAAAAATGTACAGATTAACAATCGCCCAATTTCCGAGAGTGGCTGCTCCCAAGTTTGGACCTTTTTAGCACGATGAAATTTAAACGATCTTTCCAAATTTTAAAATTGTTTCTAACTTTTTCATTTCAGTTGTTTTTTAAAGAATAAATATTACTACCCGAAACAAAACGACTTGAATTTTTCATCTATACTACCGAACGTTAACCAAACAATAAAACGCCAATCAAAACGAGCCTAAATTCAAAATGTTGTAGCTTACAGTCGCATTCTTGCATGGACTGTAACACTATTAAAGATTCCTTTATTTTATGGAAGACAATATCACTCTTTTCCCCAACCAATGGGACGCCCTCTTACTGTAACCAGTATCTCACTTAAATACAAGATTTTGCCATTATTAAATTGAAAGTTAGACTTGGTGTAATAAAAGGTCACTGTGCATGGGAAAAGCTAAAATTAAATATAAAGATGTTAAAAGGCAAAACAAAAAAACATGAGTAAAGTCAGCAAACCAAGCGCCAACTAATCAATCTTCATTGTCACTTCAATGATGAACTGTATCACAGTCTGAAGACATTCACTCTGAGAGTCCACTTGTGGAGTAGCTACCCAAGCTAGCAGATGATTAATCATTAGCACTCACAGCCTCACCCACTGTGAAAGTTACCCCGCCATCAAACCCGTCCTGAGATGATGGCACTTTGGTATCATCATCATCTGTATCTTGTGTGCAATCGAGGTGTGTTCCAGATGAACATTTTCCAAATACGCTGCTGCCAGCACTTGACAGTGAAGCCGATGAACCTCTCTGATTTGCAAGGTAACAATCCTCTGCGACTGAAAACCCACGAGGCCCTAAGCCTGCTGTCGGCGTGGGTTCAAACACTTCACCTGTGTGTTCAACTGTGGACTCGTGGGGCATCTTTGAGATAAAAATAAAAAATTACAATAAATAAAATAAGAAATGACAAAACTAGGAGTTCATCATAAATTAGTCAGTGTAAACAAGTTTTTTTTTGAATATCATGTTCCTAGATATGATTGGAAATGGACATATGTTAGGATTTTCAGATACTGTGCATATAGAACTGAATGACAATGATACATGTGATAGATGGCATTTTCTCAACAAGGAATACAACAAAAGATAATGAAAAGTATGAATTTATATTATACTGATCGTTTTCATAGAAACAATCTTGTCAGGAGCCCACCTGTCATTCACCTGGCGGTGGAGGTTACTTTTAACATTATAAAAACAAAGGATGCATGTAAAAGAGGTGACATCACCTCTTTACTGGCTGGACAGAAAATTCAGTCTTACTATGCAAGAACTGCAAGCTAAAAACACATCAGCTTAAGATTATCATTACATAAGGAAATTTTTTGTGCAACTTAACTTGCAACACCACTGTGAGATGGATAGGCCCTTTGAGGGATGGGGTCACATGGTACAAAGTATGCCATGCTGGGACACAAAAGTTCCACTGGGAAATGTAAAACAAAGAAAAAATAACAGTTTTCCAGTTAAATGTCTTTTGTTTTGGAGTCTTACACATTCTTTTGTTTCCCAGTACATATATGGTATATTTTTTACCATGTGACCTCATCCTGCAATGAGCCTATTGCATAAACCCTTGCAGCATGTGCAGTGAGACCCTGAGCAATAGTGATAGATATATACTGAGGCACGAAGAGGCGAGGTATATATCTAGCACTAGGCACTGACCCTGAGGGGGATACCGGTAGTTGTTTTAGTATTTACCTAAATATTTGGACAAAAAGCATTTTATTTTTGAAGAAACAATATAATGTAAACCTTTTTCTGCTTTTAGCATGCACACTTCCTGTCAAAATTAACTAATAGACATGGAGATGGCGAGCTGCAGGAGCCAATCAGAGCTCACAAAAATGAATATCGGTGGCTTAGGTAAATACTAATTGTTGCGATACAAGTTGCAGGCATTGTTGCCAAAATTAAAATCCAGTTCAACTTTTTGCAATGATTTCAAGTTGCAGGAGCCATTGTCCTGTGCAACACCCCTTTTGCAGCTGTCTCTGAATGGCATTGCAAGATAATACACAAGAACTGCCCATATAACATCACATTTAATCTAGTACTAAGTTGGAATTGTATGAAATTACATGAGGGGGACCGTCTCGTATAAGTCTTGTGGTTTGCTATGGTCCCCCCTCCCCATTCTAAAACACAGCTCAGTAATTATTTTTAATGACAAAAAAGCCAAATTGAACTAAGTCAAGGTGGGCAGGAGAATATGACCAATGCTGTTTATAAAGGGCTCTTGATCTCACATAAGAAATATCTAATTTCAATATGAGTACGTACCGGTATGTAAATCTTTGACAGTCAAATAACTCAAGCCTTGATGTCTTAAGATTATTTTTGATTTAAAAACACTTAAGTAAAAATACAAATGCTAAAAACTGACATTTCGATGTCACTGACATCATTATCAAACATCAGTTTTTAGCGCTTGTATTTTTACTAACGTGTATTACCAAAGTCACCTTGATTAAGATTCTTAAAAACACTTGTATTTAAAACACTTTACTTCAGCCTTAAATCAAATTGCAACAGCTGTAGTTGTTCAAGTGGGGAATACATACCAGCTGTGGGGGTGCTCTGAAAAGATAACTGAATGGATAATGTAAGAGATTCACACAGGACGATGCATACAGATCAGCATATCGCATCGCTTGACTGGCAAAGAAGGTTTGTCTAGAGCCTACAAGAAAAAATATGAACACCATTTTTACATTAAGAGTTTGTTTGGTATACTAGGCATTGTGTGCCTGTGGGGTGGTGGGTGAGGGAGCTGCTCAGACTGCAACTACAGGCACAGTTAGAAATGATGATCAAAATATACTCTCTAACTTAGTCTCCTAAAACTTATCCACATTGAGGTCCAGCAATCTATACTGCTCATCTACAATTAGGATTCATTTGCATTTTTAAAAAACACTGCAAAGATATTTTAGATATGGATAAACCAAGATAGCATGAGGATACAATATGTAAAATGGGTTCAATATCATTGAAATCTATTTTTTAACTTAGTAAAAAGTTGATATATTCATTGATATGTGAGCACAACACAGGATTGTTCTTCCACTGATGAATAAACACTTTTTGCAAGCAATTTTAATTGATAATTATAAAATTTAAAAAACAAACTAGTAATACTCTATGAGCAGCTGCAGATACAAATACAGCATTCTCGTGTTTCAGTCTCACTTGTTTGTTGCACTCACTCATTAAGATCTTTTCAAAACTTAAGATAAAATCTGTAACACTGCAAACATATGTAAGTCATCTTTAATGCAGTGAAGGCAGTGGGACAAATATTTTCATGACACAAAAGTTCAGCCACTTTCCTGACTCATTCAGTTCACGATGTAACACAACAAGAAGTATGGTTGTAGCCACGACTTAGTTTGCAGTCCAATAGATATTCAAGACATTTTAAAACATGAGCTTAACTTAAAAATGTATGAACAACATTTCAGACTATGCTCAAAAGGTTTTGATTTAATCATCATTGTTACACTTTTAAATTAAAAGTGGAACAAGCAGTAGTAATCATTATTCAGGTCTGTGGCAAATTGGGCAAACAAGTTTACAAGTAAGAAAATTTATGTAAACTAAATGATATACACAAACTATCA
>JAOBYJ020118475.1:0-10253 GCA_025403565.2 Palythoa heliodiscus | reverse complement strand
ATATTTATTTTGGTTTATTCAGTTATTATAATTGTTTTGTTATAGTGTCCACCATTAGCTAATTTCTAAGCTAAAGAAGTTGACTTTTTTTTAAGTTTATCATCATCATTATCATCATCATCATCATCATCATCATCATCATCATCATCAAAAATTTCAAACTTACTTCCGACACCAGCAAACATAAAGAAGAGAACAGGAAAGAAGAATCTGAAAGCAACAATGAGGACATATTCATGGACCACAGCTGATATGATAAACACGCTAACCGCAGCAAGGTCACGACTTTTGATAACCTGTTGAGAGTAAAAACAAAGAATTTTTGAAAACAAGAAGACTAAAAATAGTCTAAACCCTAAAAAAAACTAATAACAATTAAGGCTCTGCTTCCAGCACAATTAATTTTGGAATAGATAATCACATAAAGGTAATAAAAACAATGGCAGAATTAGTAGGGTTCAACATAAACAGCAAATTTTTAAAACTTCTCTTCTCAACAAGTATCTGGTAAATTGTGAGTTACAATCACTGCAAGACAGCAGATAACGCCCACAAGAAAATTGAAAATTAATAAAAAAATATTGGATAATTCAAATTCACTGCTCATTAAAATGCTCATTTTCCTGAACTTTGTAGCTTTAATACTAACTTTCCAGGATTTTAAAACCTGGATTTTGAATTTTTGTTTCTAGGACTTTCCAGGTTTTCCAGAGCCCAAATGAAACCCTGGATAAAATCTCCATCTTCCAGCTACAAGTTACCAGTCTGTAATCCCAAATGAAACCCTGGGTAAGATCTCCGTCTTACAGCTACAAGCTACCAGTCTGTGACCCCAATCAAAACCCTGGGTAAGATCTCCGTCTACCAGCTACAAGCTACCAGTCTGTGACCCCAAATGAAACCCTGGGTAAGATATCCGTCTTACAGCTACAAGCTACCAGTCTGTGACCCCAAATGAAACCCTGGGTAAGATATCCGTCTTCCAGCTACAAGCTACCAATCTGTGACCCCAAATGAAACCCTGGGTAGGATATCCGTCTTCCAGCTACAAGCTACCAGTCTGTGACCCCAAATGAAACCTGAGTAAGATCTCCGTCTTCCAGCTACAAGCTACCAGTCTGTGACCCAAAACGAAACCCTGGGTAAGACCTCTGTCTTACAGCTACAAGCTACCAGACTGTGACCCCAAATAAAACCCTGGGTAAGATCTTCGTCTTACAGCTACCAGTCTGTGACCCAAAACAAAACCTGGGGTAAGATCTCCGTTTACCAGCAACAAGCTACCAGTCTGTGACCCCAAATGCAACCCTGGGTAAGATCACCGTCTTCCAGCTACAAGCTACCAGTCTGTGATCCCAATCAAAACCCTGGGTAAGATCTCCGTCTACCAGCAACAAGCTACCAGTCTGTGACCCCAAATGAAACCCTGGGTAAGATCTCCGTCTACCGGCTACAAGCTACCAGTCTGTGACCCCAAATAAAACCTTGGGTAAGATCTCCGTCTTACAGCTACCAATCTGTGACCCAAAACAAAACCCGGGATAAGATCTCCATCTAGCAGCAACAAGCTACCAGTCTGCGACTCCAAATGAAACCCTGGGTAAGATCTCCGTCTACCAGCTACAAGCTACCAGCCTGTGACCCCAAATGAAACCCTGGGTAAGATCTCCGTCTACCAGCTACAAGCTACCAGTCTGTGACCCCAAATGAAACCCTGGGTAAGATCTCCGTCTTCCAGCTACAAGCTACCAGTCTGTGACCCAAAACGAAACCCGGGGTAAGATCTTCATCTAACAGCAACAAGCTACCAGTCTGCAACTCCAAATGAAACCCTGGGTAAGATCTCCGTCTTCCAGCTACAAGCTACCAGTCTGTGACCCCAAATGAAACCTGAGTAAGATCTCCGTCTTCCAGCTACAAGCTACCAGTCTGTGACCCAAAACGAAACCCTGGGTAAGACCTCTGTCTTACAGCTACAAGCTACCAGACTGTGACCCCAAATAAAACCCTGGGTAAGATCTTCGTCTTACAGCTACCAGTCTGTGACCCAAAACAAAACCTGGGGTAAGATCTCCGTTTACCAGCAACAAGCTACCAGTCTGTGACCCCAAATGCAACCCTGGGTAAGATCACCGTCTTCCAGCTACAAGCTACCAGTCTGTGATCCCAATCAAAACCCTGGGTAAGATCTCCGTCTACCAGCTACAAGCTACCAGTCTGCAACTCCAAATGAAACCCTGGGTAAGATCTCCGTCTTCCAGCTACAAGCTACCAGACTGTGACCCCAAATGAAACCCTGGGTAAGATCTCCGTCTTACAGCTACCAATCTGTGACCCAAAACAAAACCCGGGGTAAGATCTCCGTCTACTAGCAACAAGCTACCAGTCTGTGACCCCAAATGAAACCCTGGGTACCATATCCGTCTTCCAGCTACAAGCTACCAGTCTGTGACCCCAAATGAAACCCTGCATAAGATCTCCGCCTACCAGCTACAAGCTACCAGTCTGTGACCCCAAATGAAACCCTGGGTATGATCTCCGTCTTCCAGCTACAGTACAAGCTACCAGTCAGTGGCCTTTCTGAAAAAGTTGACTCAGCTTTCCATCGTTATGTGATTCATAAAATGAGTACCAGCTTTGGGGGCTTGTAAAAGATTTAATAGCTAGATTATATTTTTTGTGCGAGCTGCATTTTGACATTTGGTGTAGTTATATTTAAAAGATAATAAAGCTGATGATTATACTCTCATTTCAAATTTTCAATTAGGGAAAGGGGACGATTGTACTTGTGACATCTTTGAATTGTTCTTTCATGCTAGTTATATAGCAGTAACAGTGTGGGTACTGTACCTTTCTCATATCGCAGTAGATGTAAGTATAGAGCCAGTCATGCACAACCACATTCCACTGTCTGTAATATGCAGCATATGATGTGCAATTCCACCAATCCTAGAGTGAGAAGCATTGACAACTGTCAATTACAAGGTTATAGGATAAAATAAATCATTGACTGATAAAATAAATATATCACTTAAAATATAAAATAAATCACTTAATCATTTGTAAATTACTGTACAATACTGAATGTGTTACCATTAGCTAATATAAATGAATGAATGCAGGATGAAGAGAGAAATGAATAGAAGAAAATTACTAAGTTACTTAATTAGTAAATTAACAAAAAAATAAGAAAAGATAGAAAGCAAATAAAAAAATCTTCAAAAACAGACAGATAGACAAAAAAGAAAGTGGAAACAATAAATAAAAAGGTAAGAAAGAAGGAAAGAAAGAAAGAAAAAAAGAAAGAAAGAAAGAAAGAAAGACAGAAAGAAAGAAAGAAAGAAAGAAAGAAAGAAAGAGTGAATGAGTGAATGAATGAACGAACGAACGAATGAATGAATGAATGAATAAGTGAATAAGAAGCTACACAGTAGCCTTACTCGTGCCAGTTCTTGCAAGTTATAAATTCTAATTTGCTGCTATAGAAATATAAATTAAATTATCGTGATTTTGATGGGAGCCTAATCAGGAATCGAACTGTAGTTCGAGACAACTAGCTAGAACTTTGTTTTGCTTTGATCAACCAAATTGTCTCAAAACTTAAACTTTCGTAATGTCTTTTAGTTTCTGAGCTGAGAAAAAAGTAAAAAAAGGTGAAAAAAAAGAAACGACGATTTACCCTGTTTGAGAATTTTTTTCCAGCAAGAAAAAAGGAGAAAAAAACAGTGCACTGTGATACTCGAACTCATGACACAATTAGACGAAACTTTGAAAAGAGTAGCAGTAATGAAATTAATCTTTAATTGCTCTCGGCCTCCACGACTAACTATGCTATTCAGCTAATTTTCAGTTTGATCCTCATTTTCTAACTAGTTTCAGAGCTATTTGTTTGTAAAATATTCAAATTTCTCGATAATTTTCATTTGGCGACATAAGTGTCTACACCGCAGGTGCATTTCAGTTTTGTGCTTTATATTTTATTGATAAACGATAATAATAATAATAAAATTAATAATGATTTCTTTGATCTTGAAGCTTTTCTGCAGAGTATCTCTTCATCTTCAAAAAACAAGTAGAGCAACAAATCAGAAAAATAAATAATTACGGAGTAGAAAAGCCAAATCCCATATACGCAACCCACCAACTCCTCCTTATTTTATACAACTTTGAACAAAGTTAGTTTGTTAAGGATTGACTAAGTAACACGAGTGCCTTTTCTAATCAATGTTTTCTGGTATCTTGAATTTCAACTCACATGTTTGGAAACACACAAATTGTGCATGCGTTGGAAATTTGTGACCCCAAGAAAAATTAAAAAAATAAAAAAACAAACGGGGCCCATTCCTTGACTCATTGCCTAATGGCACAAGTAATTAACAAATGAATGGATGGATGGATGGGTTGATGGATGGGTTGATGGATGGGTTGATGGATGGGTTGATGGATGGGTTGATGAAAGGAAGGAAGGTGTGGAAGGAAAATCTTGTAAAAGAGAAAATGTTCAAAGTGGACTTTCAACAAAGCAACTCACTTTGTAAAACATTCTGTCAGCAAACCTTGTCATTTCTGCCCAAGCATTCAGCCATGAGTGAAGGATGGCAAAGAAACCCAGAACCAAGACCATCGTACCAGGCAGCATACAGCTGAATGTTGACAGCATCAGAGTCCTAAACATTAAGAATATAAGAAAACTTTGCATATTGACAACAACTTTTTTGTCGGGCCTTTCACTATTTGCATCTATGTATCTATAACTACCTATATATACCTTTCATTTTCTCAGCTTTTTCAGATACTCTGACGAAGGGATAGGGAGTCAGGTTGGTGTAGCAGTCATCACTCGCGCCTCCCACCTCTACGACCCGGGTTCGACTCCTGGGCTCCGCAAGTGGGCTGAGATTTGTCGATCTCAATCTGACTCCGAGGGTTTTTCTCCAGTACTCCGGTTTTCCTCCCTCTACAAAATCGACACTAGGTAATAATAACATCTTATATACCTCCTCGAGTGTACTTAGCACAAGTCTTCGGCTCATTATACATATCGAGATTAAATAAAGTTATCTTTCTTTTTTTCTTTATCTGCTCGAAATGTCAGCTTTCCAAAAACTTACGGCGATGACAATTTATTTATTACCAATTTCTTCAAGTTTGTGTCTACTTGCTGACGCACTGAATAGCTTTTTTGATAACCATTTTTCAGAATTTGACAGATTAGAACTTAATACTTTGTTCTTGATTTAACAAAAGCCATTTTTGTAGTTCAAAGGCATAAATTTTTACAAGATAAATTTCTGTGCTTCAACATCCCTTTACAATATAACAAAGACAGGGTTCATAAATACAGATCTTTGAAAGCAAAAATACCTACTTTTTTCAGACTTTTTAGAAATCTTTTCTCCAATTTTTACATTTGAAGCATTCACATCTCTGGAGAATTCACACAATAGTAACTAGTAATCGATGGGCGTGTTGTCCCCCGAAGTCAAGCTCTGAAAATTGAGACTTTTTCCAGTCATTTGCTTTATTTTCCAGATTTTTTCCAGACTTTCCTAGAATACTATTGATTTCGAGACTCTATATATGAACCATGCCAGAAAATATTATCAAAAGGTTTTTTATACCAGCCATAATAAGTCCACATAAAAAAATCTAACTGCACTGTAGAAACTCAAGAACTCAAGGAAGTTTTTCATTTTCCAAGTGAATGGCTGTGACAGTGTATGGTGAATAAAAAGACAAAGTTATCACAGAAAGCTGTTAGTTGCAATCGAGTTTTATCTTTTATCAGACACTGTAAACAGTGTATTTGGATATTTTCATACTAATTTGCACATTAATATGAAATAATATTGAATACAATTTTAATTAGATAATTATTATTAAATTAAACTTTCATTCTTAGAGGGGTAAACACTTTCTACGGAAATACAATTAACAAAGCAATATTATCGTAAGTGTAATATTTACGCTGGGGGGAGAGCAGGGGCAGGAGGGATTTAATCCTCCTTTTGTTTTAGAGCCAAAAACATTTTCTGCAGCACAAAAGGGTGTTTTTTTTCCAGAATTTGCTTCATAAGGGTCATGCCAGGTAAAATGATGCATTGCAGCAAGGACTATTTTGCAAATAGGGGTCAAAATAACCTAGGAGCCACAGGGTACTAGATTTCTCACCAGGCTACCAGGTTGAGTAAACTTGCAGCCAGCAAAACTCCTTCATGATTTTGTGTTCAAAGAAACCAAGGTTTCAAAAAGAAATGAAGTTGGAGTTGGAAAATGAAAAGTATAGTCTGTACAGGATGGGAAATTTTGATGTTCATGGTTTGCCCTGGACATTTTGCCACTCACAATTTCTACAATTTCTCAAGCAAAGCAGAATTCATCATTGGTGTCAATAATTGATCTCTCAAGTGGAGAAGGATCAGGATGTAACATGTGTCATGTCATTGCAGTTACTGAAATTTTCATTCTGAAAAGTGATTAAATGACAATAAGGGAATACAGTAGGCAGTATGATTGCCATTTTCAGGAAAAGACCTTTCTGCAAAGTTTGGCTGCAGAAATAGACATAAAAGCCAAGTACACTTGTTCAGACAACAAGATTACATACAATTAATTCTGAGCAAACTAATCAATTGTGGCAAAAATGTTGGAAACAAGCCTACAGTAAACAATTTCAATTGGTTTTCGATGCTCGTTACAATGCACTGGTAACCATTAAGCCTGCAGCTAACAGGTTTATGCCTTGCATACAGTAATTTTAGGTATTAATTATTTTTTGTAAAGTATGTGAGTTCTTATCCACACATGTACTCACTTGAAGTTCCCTGGCTCCTTTCCAGTGTTACGAAAGATGGGGACACAATATCTAGCAAACACATAGTATGTGTAGAACACACACATCACCACTTGGAAAAAGTTTGAGACCACATAATCCCAGCGAACCTCGGGTGTCCTTGGAGATGAACCAGCTGGTCAGTTTGTATATCACGTTAATTTTCTTAATTTAAAGTCTTGACAAAATGTCTTTAAATAAATTATTCCCTCCTGATGGCAGGGTTTGAGCCAGCTCGAGGACCTTGGGAGACAATTTGTCCCTTAAAGCCTTTGGAAGGGGACAAACAAGAACAATTGGGGGACAACTTTTTATCATTATAGCAAATAATAGCAAATGTGACATATTTTATTTTGTAATAATTAAATGAATGTCTTTATCTTATATGTATGACTTGTTACTTAATCACAATAAACAGATGAAAGATTAAAAATATGATACGTCCCCAAAAAATGTGGAATCAAGCAACTCTGACAAAACAACCACGATGTAAAACAATAACTTAAATGCCATTGCTTCTGAATGAAGAACAGAGAGCAATGATAAAAAGCAAACACTTTGGCCTCTGTGAGCGATCCCTATAGATTGTTTGTTAAGGCCTGAACAATTTGTCCAAAAATTATTCCCTTCTGAACAAATGCGCTAAATAATGCTAGCACAAAACTTTAATTTGAATGAAAGGAAAGCCTTCATATCTTAGTCTAGCTAAAAATGATTTGATTTATTCATATTGTGCATTTGCATGTACCGAAACTAGAACTTTCAGCCTTCAAACTCCAAAGTGGAAAAATTTAACAGCTCTATTTTATGTCATAGAAAAAAATTTGCTTTTTTTAAATACCAGAAAAAAGAATAATTTTGATAAAATTTGCAAATTGTTGTGAAAACCTTTTGAAAGAAAATATTAAGGAAATATAAAGTTCTATATATTGAAAAGTCTCTACTCACATTGGATAATGATCTTTGTAGATAAGTGTGGGAACAAAAAGAAAATAAAGATATTGGCCAAAGTCAGGAAGTTTTTTTGAAATGTCTGAAGTTTCACCCTCAGATGAATTTTCATTCTCCTCGCCACTACTTTCTTTGTCACTTTTCTTATCTAGAATTTAAAAAAAAAACAGTTTAGTATGGCAAATATTTATATATAAGGAATACATTTCTGTAAGGGAAACTAGGGAAACTATTTCCCAAAAATATACAGTTTTGTAGGATTATGTACAAACTAACAAACAATATTGATCAAGTCTAATAGGAGGGTGAATCTTTAAAACCAAATAACGAACAATTTCACAGGCTTCACTAATACAAAACCTAGCATGTTTAATTACAAGATTAACTGATTGATAATAAACATCATTTTTATTTTAATAGTAGTTAAAAATTAATAACAATATACAGTTTACCATAAAATTCTAAAATAAGCCCCCCAACCCCTTCCCCCCAAGAAAAAATAAGCCCCAGAGCATTTAGGAACAAACTTTTAAAACTGAAAACTCCTTCAATATATAAGCCCCCCCTCTCCCCCCAAAAAATAAGTCCCGGGAATTATATTTGGTATTATTAAATGTAACCATAAGCCAAGGTTGCACTGTGCAATGGCCGTACCATCGAGAACTGGGGTTAGGAGCTTTTTCTTGGAAGAGAATTGAAAACGTGAATCAGTGTATATATGGCAACTGGAAATTTGTTCATGATGTTCTGGCATTTAGTTTGCTTTTGAATGCTTAAATGTAGTTCCACATACAATGCCTCAATTTAAATTGTCTGACCATACTTATGACATGATGCTAACTCAAAACATGGGTATTGCAAAATCAGTGAAACCTCACCATAAAAAACAGTGAAAACAGAAGGGGAAGCCAAATGTCAAAATCAAAAATTTATAGTACAGAACATTTCACAACTGGTTTTAAGCTCTAATTCTATAATTTTATACCCAAAGGAAAACCTGCCAGCATACTGCATTTGAATTTAAGAATCCATTTATGTTTTACAATAATTATTATTATATTATTTTGTCATGCAAACCTTTTATATCAGCTGGATGGTTCAGGACCTTTTCTGCATTAACTCGAACAAAGGCATGCACTTTCATAATTAGTCTTATCTGGAAGAAGAACAGTAAATATTTCAGATCTATGATTAGAACAGGACAACTAGAAGTTTCTTGTACAGTTTACAGACACATGGCAATTCTTTATTTACCATTGTTTTAAGATATATAAATCTGAACTAAATTTTTGGAGAAAGCTAATAATAATTATTTACTGATTAATATTTATTAATAATTGATGATATGTTTTATCTACACCAATATCATCATTAGTTTTAGCTACCGTAGTTCTCATTAAATCTGCATGTGCCTTTAAGGGGAACTGAACCCTGAATTCAACCTTTTTTTAAAGAAAATCCTACAAGGTGTGGAAACCGTCTTTAAAAGGCTTTTACCTCATGTCGCGCTGATTTTCTGAGAAATTCGAGCTGCTTTGTACCGGCGGCTTAAAAATAGAGAATCAGCAGAGTAAGAGTGAGGCTGTGATGTCAGATAATTTTATGGGGAAAATCTTCAAAGATCTTTTAACTCTTTAAAGGTTCAACATTGAAGTAAGATATTGCACACAATTTAAATTTTCTCTTTCACTCTTGACAATGTATGCAAGCTTATGATGACTATAACAGAACAAATGCTCGCTCGCTTCCCCATAACCTACGTCACACATTACCTTTGTTCACTGCTGACAAGTTGAGAAGCACTAACACTCAACGAGCCCAGATAGCGTGAAACATGCACATTTAAACTAGAAATTCTTGGAAAGTCAGTGTGACACGAGGAAAAAAACTTTTAATTATATGGTTTCCACACCTTTATGGATTTTATTTAAAAAAAGGTTGATTTCAGGGTTCAGTTCCCTTTTAAATGATGTGGATACATATCACTTCAAGACAAAGTGTTGTCAAACCTGCAGGTACATATTAATCTGTTGTCAAACCTGCAGGTACATATTAACCTATTGTCAAACCTGTAGGTACATGTACATATTAATCTGTTGTCAAACCTGTAGGTACATATTAATCTGTTGTCAAACCTGCAGGTACATATTAACCTGCTGTCAAACCTGCAGGTACATATTAACCTGTTGTCAAACCTGCAGGTACATATTAACCTGTTGTCAAACCTGCAGTTATATGTTAACCTGTTGTCAAACCTGCAGGTAAATATTAACCTGTTGTCAAACCTGCAGGTACATATTAATCTGTTGTCAAACCTGCAGGTACATATTAACCTGTTGTCAAACCTGCAGGTACATATTAATCTGTTGTCAAACCTGCAGGTACATATTAATCTGTTGTCAAACCTGCAGGTACATATTAATCTGTTGTCAAACCTGCAGGTACATATTAATCTGTTGTCAAACCTGCA
>JAOBYJ020118364.1:0-10253 GCA_025403565.2 Palythoa heliodiscus | reverse complement strand
GTAAATTGTTGATATATGAGTTTTTAAGTTTAGAACCATGCTCAAGCATTATTTGTAAAGCCTGTTTGACAAAAGTAGTAGTAGTAGTAGTAGTAGTAGTAGTAGGGTACTATCAGTTAATGATGTATAAATAACGTCCTCCGTGAGTGTGACAACCTTTAGAAATACGTACGTTTCACTGATGACTGTCTACTGTGTCAGCATAGCACAAGCCCTGTGGCAAAACTTTGAGAAATAACGTTTAGTTCCGCCACACTGCAACCGCTTCCGCCAAAACAGGAAACTGATAAGCTACGTAATAATTTTGGTTCGAAGGTCACTCAGAAGATGCTGTAAAAGTTGTTTTCTAATGGTTTAAAGCAACTTAAATTATTCTCTCGGCTTTGATATTGTAAAAGTCAAACACATAAGCTGTAAGGTGAGAAGATAGGAAAGATAACAAAATGAGGGGTCTTAATCATGTGTGACACGTGTTGGCGGTTTTAAGACCATTAAATTGTGGGGCATGGCCTTCTAGACTCAGTGGCGCCAGATTATTCACAACGACCACAACGCAAAATAAGACTAACACAATAACCAGGAATCTTCTTTTTGTTAAAATACTCAACAAAATTGTGCGCTTCCATATTCCCCACAAGCCGTGGGAAGATGA
Source organism: Palythoa heliodiscus (assembly GCA_025403565.2). Classification (NCBI taxonomy): domain Eukaryota; kingdom Metazoa; phylum Cnidaria; class Anthozoa; order Zoantharia; family Sphenopidae; genus Palythoa; species Palythoa heliodiscus. The sequence goes on along the minus strand of JAOBYJ020118364.1, from coordinate 9,601 downwards.
ATTGCTTTCGTTTAAAACAGGAAAGGCCAATGCTTTCTCTCAGTAATATGACTTTATTTAAAATCTACTTTCTGGAAAACGTACTCCGCATTTCTGAAAATTCTTACAAATGTACGAAAATATATCCACCATAAATATGGTAGCGATTTTGACCATAAATTAAAATCTTAATTATTTTAACTTATGAAAATACTATTCACAATATATATATATATATATATAGACTATAGATATGTACAGTTTTTCTTTACTGGTAATATACTCCTGAAAATAATTAATAGGCTAGCTATTGCAAGTTACAAAATGATAAAAAAACTCCTTGTAAAACTTTAAAGTTTATAAGTTTGAAAATCGATGATAAAGTAACAGCTACATCCGGCCCTGTGTCAAGTTCTGTCAGTAAAGAGCAAAAACAAAAGAACCTGATATCGCTGTCTTCCAAAGATCATCATAAAATATTGATTCACCTTCTTAATATAGACAATTAAGATTTGCTAAATAAATAACATATATCTGCAGTGACTGTGTTACAAAAGACACAATCGGGCTCAAAGGGAAATAAAATAAAGATTTTAAGTCTGTTATTTCTTCTACAGTTTATTGTTTGTCTCCAAATTGATAGAATATTGTCCGAAGAAAAATAGACGTAATTTTTAAATTAACCTAAAATTTTTCTTTCTCTAGTTACATTCAGGATTCTATCATCGAGTTCTAAAATAAAGACATCAAATGTTACTTAAAAGCAAATTATTTAGCACTAAAGACAAACCTTTTAAACACTATCACGACACAAAGATTTAGCAGTCCAAAGGATTGGAAAAATTGATAACGAGACTCAATAATCTTTTAGTTCCGGTAAAGAAACAGCAATTTGAAATCTTATCTTCGATGTAAACTTTTTTTTAAAAGTTACTCTTGCGACTTATGAAGTCTGAAATTACAAAGATTGTTCCTACTTTCATCTATGTTCTATTTTTCTTGTTTGTCGAGTCTGATTTTGCTTTTGAGAGTTTTTTGCACGCCATTGCCGGAGGATAGCATAGCATACAGGGAAAAAATAGAGCTAGGATTGCCAGGCAACCCCAACGGGGAGCGCAGTCTCTGAAAGGTCCAGCACACGAACAAGGGGTTTCAGCTATTCTCCCTTCATCTTCACCATCCTTCGTGCAATGGTAAAATAGTCCCTTGGCACAGCACATACAAGTGACACAATCAATAGCCTCATCTGCATGAACATCAAAACACGTAACTGGTTCTTTCTTTTCGCTAGAATCTTCGTCCCGGCTTTTATTTTTGGACGCAAAATCAACATTCATAACTTTTGTGGTAGGATTTGTTTGCGGCGAGCTGGGATTACTTTCAACAATACAGTCCTTGGGTTTATAGCAGTCATAGTGTAGTCTTTTCTCGTAGCTGGGAAGTTTATTAAATTGTGATATTTTACCTTGTGTTAAAAGCGACTGTGAGTAGACTTTAAGCGGTGGCTGTTTGGCGAGAGGAGAAAGCTCGCAGTACCCGGCATCCTCCGCCCCATGTGAGGCGCGATTGTCAAATTTATTCGTACGAACAAATCCGGGTCTTCTTCGACTTTCTTGCGCAACTTTCTGTGCACAGTCCGCAACTCGCACGGGAGTTTGACGAATATTATGTTTTCTTAGCTGCTTGTAAACTTTAGGATCTATTAATTTGAAATCTCTGCCATGTGATATTACGTATGGATAATGCTCCTCTACATCGCTGTCCTCTTCCCGGCCGTCTTCTGATGCATCAGATAAACACGGAGAAGGGGGCAATATTCTTGTTCGCACATAGTATTTCCCATCTGAAACTGGCATCGCCTTTTATGTTTGTGTTTTCTTTCTGTTGCTATAAGATTGATTAAAAACTTCTTTCCGCCAACTTAGTTTTCGTGCTCACAAAACTTGCTCAGAATCCAACCATGGAATGTCAACAGATCCGCTGTGTGTACGGAGTGTAACCCAACCACACTGTGTGCCACACTAATATATAATGAACGGACAGGCGACAGTTGGAGCACTTACTTGGTTTGGCACTTCCGATTTCAACTGAATAAATCTCGACGTCTTTTATCAAATCTTCCAATCGCGTTGATATGTTAGTCGGTGTTCTCCGCAGATTTCCTTCCCGGCAATGAAGAAATGCCTAATGGATTTTTTTTGTTGTTTTTCCCTATCCAACTTCAGTCCGTTTTGTTTTGCTTTGCTTCTTTCTTTCCGTTTTTTTCTTTTCTCAAGAGTATCTAATCTTTAAAACAATTTTCAAACGTCACGATCAACCCACAGTTGTAGCAAACTACACGCTTATTCACTCCTCTGTCACTTCTCTTGTCTGAATCCGTCGACGAAAGCTTAAATTTACGAAAAAAACTGTCAGCTCTTTCTCTCGGCTCAATTTCTACGGTACATGACTGTCTAAGGTCGTATATTTTGACTCGCACGATTGCTCATTATTGTAATTCAAGCTTTGGACTCTAAGTGATAAACGCAGTTCAACGGAAGTCGTGGTATTTGTCCCTATAGGCCTGCTTCCGGTAGCTCGAAAATGAAAGAAAGCCAGTCTTAAAATCAACAGATTTCAGCGTGGCGAGAAACCAAAAAAACTGTAGTTTTTTTCACAAAATCTTTTTCAAGGACTTAGTTGGGTACAATTACAGAGCGGGCAAACCGCAACGACATTTAAATGCTCTTTATCAACAGCCGTTTGACCGCCAGGGCTCAAATTGACTTACTTTAATTTCCCGTTGCGAAAATTTTAAATGCAAATTGCGATCAGTACAAATACAGAACAAAGACAACAACACAGAACGGAAGTTCCCGCCCCGCTTTTGACGACAACATAGAAGAGTCTTTAACACTTGTGAAGGTGTCTAGCGTTGTGATTGGCTGAGCTGTATATTAGTACAATCAACCATCTCACACTTGCTGGGGTATATTATGATTGAGCATGGCATGGCTTTCATCACAACTTCTCACAGAAACGCCAAAGGGGATGTCTGTTATTTTTTACAAATTCGCGGTTAGATGAAACCGTCAGGTTCTTCGAGGTTCAGAGAGCTGATCGTCTATCTTTGTGAAATGTGACGTTGTGGGGTAATTTTAATAAAACCCATCTTGAAGCTCCTCTCTTAGCACCCTCTTTCTCTTTAGAGTTTATTCTATTTTTAGATTTCTCATTACCTGAAACTCTATTCGCAACTGGTGCAAGTTCCGATTCGGTTAGTATTTATTTTGCTCCCTCACGTAGTGCTGTGGCTGAGAAGGATTATACAGGGTGACCGGTTGTAAACAAACCTAGAAGGAATCTTCCTCATCCTGAATCACACAAAAGCCATTTTCATGCAAATAACATTCATTCTAATTCGTGTATCAAATACTGCCGCAGTTACTCTCACAGCTATATTTCATCTATTCTCTTGAACAGGCCAAATTGCTTTAGCACCATCTCTACAATGGACTAATCAGTTACTGAAAAGGGCATGGCGCCCAATAGACTCCGTACTTCGGAGATTTATCTATCACCATCGACGAGATGAATCATTTTTTTTGTGTTTCTAAGATTAGAGAAGACAAAATTTTCATTTTCAAAAAATGGCTTAAAATGTGCTAACATTTTATTACAGTGACGGCGAAATTTTTTTTATGAAATATTAAGTCTTCGTTTGGTCTTGAAAAACCTTTTTGGAGAGATGAGTTAGCAGCACAGAACTCAGAAGTGACAGACTTGTGAAATCAAAGACATGCTCAATATGTACTTAAACAAAACTGCAACAAAATATTGCCGATCAGTTTCTAATGATCGTATCAGCAATGGAGCATGACCTCTGTAATAATATCTTTGATTTTGCTACAATCATAAGAATTCGTATATCTGCTTTCCCGTAGCACAAACCGATGATGTTGCTCTACGGGCTAAAACTAACGCACATTGATTGCACTTTAAAAAGTTTTTTTTATATCTTTTTCAGATAGGTAAATGTGAACTAATAACTCATTATTGTTATAAACGTGCTTTCTTATTTTTTTCGCGCCAAACTTATACTTTTGGATTTGGAAAAAACTTTGTAACATTTTCTGATTGGCTGCTGTTTATTTAAATGAGTTGTTTTCTATAACTTTAGAAACTTAGCTGAGGCTATCAATGTCTTTTCCTGTTATTTCAGCAGCGCTGTAATCTTTTAATCCTTTGTTTGTTTCAGAGTGTTCTAAATTTATCTCAAGGGGGGTCATTAAATTCTGAATAAAATGGCGACCTTCACAAACACTGAAACAGGGGAGGGAAGCGCTGGCGAGCATGCGAGGAAAGCGTTAATTTTGGCGAGTGCGAGAGCAGTTTTGTTTTTATGAAACTGGGAGCACCGAGAATTTTATCAAAACATTCGGCTGAGAGACAAATGGTATTCTGCAAGCTAGAAGTACGATCTCGGGCTATGGAGCAAAAGAATTATACCGTTTAGTTAGCATAACCAAAGAATAAAGGAGAAATCGACACTAGCATTTAAAAACAAGCATTCGAGCAAGTCTATCCAAACCGCTTCGAGCACTTCAAAAATTGGGAAGGCCATTGCTACCCCTATAAAACTTAAAGTTTTGAGCCGTTTATCATTTTCGAGAAAGTGAATGAAAATTATGATAAATATTTTGGTAATATATGTCAAATATTCAATAACACTTTTTAGTTTTTAGTCGTTCAAGGAGAGAAGTTACTTTTCATTCTGGATTAGTAAACTTGAGCGATAGTTGTTTAGATTTGTTAAACTTCAGTTATAATATAAATTAAAAATGAGAATATGCCTGTTTTTACCAAGAAATGGATAGTTTTACGCCGTAGATCAAGATGATTCTGAAAAAGCTTGGAGTTTAGTAGAACCATTGTCGAATTCTGTTTCGTTAATTGGTACTTTAAGGCTGAAGGTAGTGTTAAGGTAACAAGATATACATGTAACCGATTCTTGACACAGTTTATTTCAGATATTTTTTTGTAAAGAAGCTGTTCATTCGATGGTATATTGTAGTATTTTACTTGTTTAAAAACTCACCATTATTGGTTTCTCAAAAGACTCAACAAACATCGGATTTCCTTCTTTAAGGGTTGCTTTAATTTGGGTTCATATCATGTGCCCCATGTGAACGGAAGCAACATCGCTGACCGGGATCAAAATCTTTGAATGGAATCAACAGCACCGGCAGCTAAATTAGAGAAAGTGAGAAATTTAGTCAGCCAATTTCCTTATCATCAATAAATTAGCGCATTATCTCCGACTAACGCCCCCAAACATGTCCCCTACGGCATGGCACGATCGGTAGCTTAACCCAGTGAATAAATCATGTCAAAAATCCGAATAAGCTTGTTTTAAAATATTATTTTCACATTTTTCGGTTTTATAGGTTTCAGTTTAGCATTGTATACGTAGTTCGACAGTATAGCTAGTCAAAACCGGTAAGAAGAGTTATCATATTTTACTGCTCTGTAACTCCCACACATTCAAGGCTATTAAACTTTTTAAACAATTTAGCGGAAATTCGTCATGCGTTTTCCCGTAATGAATAATACCACGACTGCAGCTCACGATTACTGAATTTGCGTGCGTTTAATCATTCTAGCTGCTTTCAGTAGAAACGACCTTTCAAAGACTTAAAAAAACGTATTCTGTCAGTCTTTGTTTCGCCAAAATGACACCCTCGGCAACACTTCCAAGTCACGAATCTATTATTGCTGACAAAACGTTCATAGCTTAGAACAATTTAGCTATTACTCTTTATATTTTGTTCAGCAAAGATCGCATGACAACTTTGTTAATCGCATTTAGAGAATTAAGTTCATTGACCGCAATGTCTATTCAACCCGTGCTCCACTGTTGGTTGCCTCAGCCAAGTTTTCACAGGTTTTCAAAGTATGCAAAAGTATCGACGTGACGTCCGGATATTTTCAGTTTTGGTGAAACAACACACTTACAATAGTTTAGTTATATCGTTAGCAAGTACAGTTCTTTTTCATGACGCTAAAATATTGTATATCAGTGAAGGGTAAAAAGAATTTCAAATGGGCGTGTGGAGATATGATCGGCTTTATCGTGGAGTGTTGAAAAGATCTCACAAGCAAATATTGAAATAAAGGCGGATTTTCAACCGCAGGCAGCTAAAATTCATTTCTCTGCTCGTCCATTTAACCGGTGCATTTGTATGCAAGTATTATAATGAAAAAGTATAAAAGTGTTTTTAAAACCCGTTTTGATCATTGGCTGGATCAAAACAAGAAAAGAAAACAGCTCTTTGATATGTTTTATTATGATTCGATGGAAGTTTTACTCCTTTCTCACTAGTCCAGGGTCCACCACGTGACCTACAATTAACTGCCTACAAAATGACACTGCACATGCGCAATACCATCTGGTGGATTTTAGCTGCAAATATGACACTGCTCATGCGCATTACCGTGGTGGGGTTTTAGCTAGGGCTTGCCACAAGTTGCTGCGCAACTTTTTGGCAACTTTTCGTCTTTCGAGCAACTTTTTTTTGTTTCGGGCAAGTTTTTGCATACTGGGCAATTTCTAGTTTTCTAAGATATCAGAGCAGCTTTTGGTGCTTTAATTGACTATCAATCCATATATTACAATGATTCAGTAGACATACTGGGAATTTCCTGTGAAAAAGGAACAGTTCCCGTCCCCCCGTGGGGCAGATCATGGGCGAAAGTTGCATGCGGCCGGGTAGCTAGGACAGCGGTTTTTTAAAGATAATACAAAATGGCGGACGAAGACGGCACTGTTGAAGAAAGATATTTCGTGTACTAATTCTATTCTACTACTGTTTAACATCTCACTCAGAAATCTCTATGATAACAGACCGTCAGACCGCCATTTGGGCCCCCCTTTTTAAAAACCAAGTGACCAACGCGTCATGAAAAATCCTGCGAGACGGGAAAATTTCGCGCCAAAAGATGATTACAACGTTACCATGTTTAAAAATATCAACCCATCTCGCCAAGTCATTAACATAGGGCTCAGAATTAGCTTCAGTTTTTTGAAACAGAATAAAGACAATCATACAGTGTTAATCAGTTCCTCAAAATTTCAAAAACACACAAAAATCCCCACAATGTAAGTTATGCTCTCAATAAATCAACGGTATACGATTTTTAATTAGCTGGAAATTAAGTCAGTATTTTGTTCTAGCAAAAGGACACTAGCTTCGTTTCATGTTCTTTTTACCGACATTCACGGTCACGTTTTCGTGCTCATACCTTCCTGTTTTGAATTTCTTTGTTTGTTCGGTATTGGATTAACTCTGGAATTGGGCTAAATATCACGCGCAACGGACACGCTATATAGAAAATGATATTCGTTCAGCTTTGAAATCAGGAAATAGTTTTAAAACTACATCCACTTTAAATCACTAAATGACAATATCAAACGTAAATATACCTAAAAAGGTTATAGAAAGGCCAGGAAAATTTAGAACAAGATTTTATATAGCTAACACAAAACAGGCTGCAAATCCTTATTTGTTTTTCTTGTTAATAAAATTGTTGATATGCTTTTTAAATGTTTGAAGCTTAGTATACTGAAATATCTGACGGCTGCAAATATTCCTTCACACCAAACAGTCAGATATAAGAAACACATTTTAGTAAAACTCTAAAATTATTTGTTAAGACGTATATTTTCCTTGTGGTCAAACTGACAGGTTATACATGTGGGAGCTCATAGCTTTAAAAGTATCGTTAGCGTAAGCGGGACATGGAGCACGTAGATTCTCATACAAAATTAAAAAAACAAAAATTATGATTTTGGTCGTAAATATAAAGGGACTGGGTAATTCGGATTAAATTTTAAACTCAGTTCTCGTTCGTCTGCCATGAGATGTAAACTGAACGACTGGACTACATGTCAGAAAATTGCGTCCTTACAAAACGTTTTAGCAGAGGATTTGTTATAATTAGAAATTGAAATACGAAAATACATGACGTTTTCGAAGGCGGGAGAGGAGAGGAATGGGGAGGGGTCTGGGTACAGGGGAAGGACAGGGGGAATTAATATTCACCGAAATAAGCACGTAATTACCCATCCCTTCACAAAAAAAGGGCGACCCGGGATCCTCACGCATTGACCAACTCAACCAATCATGAAACTGCTACGTTACCAGCGAGGTGGTCCCTGATGGTGTAGTAGTTAGCACTCCTGACTAGAAAACAGGGAGACAAATTAAAACATCGGAAAACATTAATTGACGTAAAATTCGATGCCATGCACCTATCTTCAAATGCAGGGGGCAAAGTATTTTGGGGCCATCACTAAAAACGTCAGTCTTTCTCTTGTTCAAAGTGACTGCCACTACTACGGTAGTCACCTGCCCCCTGTTTTCTTCATTCAATGCAATTATTAGCGTGTAACAAGAAAAAAATGAGAAGATGTGACGTCACCTCATTTGCTGGAGAGAACCTCGTGTGTCCCACTTGTCCTAAACACCACTGGCCCTTAATCCGCACTTATTGTATGTTATTTTATGTTTTTTTTTATTTTTTTTTTTTATGTTAAAACATACAATAACTTTAAAAGTCCTTCAAGTGACTCCCAGGCCCGTTTAGCTCAGGCATGTTGGTTTGGGGAAACAGTAGCTTTCTTTTGACGAAATCATTGTTGTAAATGAACAATGAAACTGGTACAACGCACTTGCTTTGTTTTGTGAAATGCATGTGCATACTATGATGGAGTACAACTGCATTGAAGGCGGTCCGAATTTTCGATGATTTATGGCAACACCAGGGACTAGGAAAAAGTTTTAAATAGACTATCGCGTTTATGAATGTTATACTGTACTGGTGAAGACATACTAATAAAAAAAAACTTTTAAAAACTATTACACGGTTCATAGACCGGATTTGGACCGGGACACTGGAAGATACCTGCTTCCCCTCATCTGGGACAATTTGTTGCCGTCGAGTGTCACTAAATCACGTGACCGTTAACAGCATTCCGGTTCACAATTCTTGTTTTTTCATTTATATGTCAACAAGCCTCCGAGAAGGAGCCGAAAGCTCGTATGCTTTAACATTTATATAAGTACTGTGTAATAATTTTTTTAAAAAAAATTTTATTAGTAGACTATCGCGATTTTGAACCACCCATATCATCTTAGATATAGCTAGGCAGTTAGCTGAGAGAAAGTAAACACGAGCCCCATACAAGACACATTTTCTCACAACGCCGCCAATGTCTGCATATACCGGCAGCTACAACTTACAGCTAGCTTTGTGTGGCAACTAGCAGTGCTCTCATTTTCAAGGTTTGGCATAAACAATTAACACAGAGCAATTCTAAGCAACCAGTTCCAATTAGCACCTATCTCCCGGGGAAAAGATTTAACTGAGAAACGATACAGTTTGTTGTACTGTGGATCAGTTTTTAGTATTCCCCAAGTTTCAAATTAGGCTGGCAAACCGATTTTGATTTTACACTAAAAAGCTGCCAGCACTTTTTAATTTTGATAAAACATCGAGATGACAGAATGCCTCGTACTTTGAAAACTGTCATATGTTTTAAACAAGCAAGACAGCAATTCCGGTTAAAATGGGGGGAGGGGGG
>JAOBYJ020118262.1:0-10259 GCA_025403565.2 Palythoa heliodiscus | reverse complement strand
AATGCAGAACGCGAGTGAAAACCCAAGTCGCTGAAGTACAGATCATTTGATTTCGCTAAAAACAAATTAGAAATTTAGATATTAGCAAGATTGTTTGGTGTCTGGAGTTTCATCGAATTCATTTAAGGATTTCTGTGTTTTTGTCGCAATTGATGCCGTTGTAAACATTTGACTTTAAAAGCTGATATTCTCTCAAATTTAACAAACAGCTATGCCACCAATTATAATATTGACATGTTAATACGGACAACGAGTGGAGAGACAAACAGTGTTATGGCCGACAGCTCCTTCGCTGAAATTCAACAAGTAAACGATGGTTGTTTATGTCCTAAACTCTGCCAGAAGAAAACATCGCACGATCATTTTTGAAGACTTACAAACATAAACCAGTGGGTATTTGTGAATTTTAAAATTTTATATTGTTTACTTGAATTTATTTGGCCGAATTTTATGAAGTTCAGCAGAACATTTTTGATTGTTGTGAAGTTTGTCACTGTCTCTTTTAAGTGTTGAATAATTTTCAATTCTTTCATTGTTTTTACTTTAAAATTTTAAAATTTTGTCATATTATTACTTCTGTCAAATAAAATTACTCAAAGTGCTTGAATGGAAAGTTATTATGGCTGCAATTTTTGCATTCTGAATTTTGCATTCTGCAAATTACATCCACCGGTTCCAAAATGGCAAATGCCCAGGAAAGTTTTGTGAGTGATTCGATCGATGCTGCAGTTGAAGCCATTAATGATCTACAAAAATGTGAAAGAAATCATGTAGTTCTGAAGCGAGAGCAGCTTCTAGCTGTAAAAACTTTGCTGAATGGCAAGGATGTTCTGGCCGTTCTTCTGAAGGGTTTCGGAAAAAGCCAGATATTTACTGTTTTCAGATATGACATGACAGCTGTCAAGTCGCTGACTGGGGGTGGTAATAAATAGAGCATAGTCTTTGGGCAGGCTGTTTCTCCCCTTTCCTCTCCCCCTCGCAGCTCGCTTCGCTCACCGACTCGTTTCATTTTTTCCTTCTCTTCAAAAACAGATTAAACAGCCGCTACGTAGGCTGGGTCACTTGGGGTCTATGAGGTTCTTATACCGAGGTAAATCCCATTTTTGGCACCAATCGCCTTCATTCTGCTTGCTTATAAACAAGTAAATATCTGTCTTCACCTCCACCATAAGACCTACTTTTAAGTCCATACTGACGAGCCAAGCGGTGAATTTGTGCTCTTTCATCATTTCTCAATTCAGCTGAAAACTTAACACTAGTTCTTGTGTGATCACAAATAAAATTCCTTAGAAAATTTTTTATGGACCCCAGGTTGATAGTTTCACAATCAACTGGATCCTTTCCCAGACCAAATTTGCCTTCCCTGCCACTTAACATAACCGGTGTGTCACGTCCTTGCTCCTCCTTTCCTAATCCTCCACTTCCCTTCCATCCCATTCTTTTTAGCATTTGATTGCCAATGTTATCGTCTGAAATACTCGGTGTATCAAAAAAAGCTTTTGAAATTAATTCCTTCTTCTCAACGTCTGGTGTGCGATCATGTACAACAGCGATTTTTTTCTTAATCGGCTGAGACGACCGAAGGATATTCAAAGCCTTTTCGGCTGCGTTCCTTTTGGCGCTTTTTCTGTTCGATCCACAACTGGTTGCGATCAACTTTTCACAGATACTAACAGAAGAGCAGAACACAAGCTGTCCGTTCTCTTCCTTACTTCCCAAATCCTGAAACGAAATAGTTTTTTTCGACTTCTGACAACTTTCGGTAAGAATCGATATTGCATTTACAACCGTTTCATTTTCAGCTGGTTCGTAAATAGTTAAATTTGGAACTAAAACTTTTGGTGCACTGAAGGTTTTTGCTGGGATATCAAGAGGTGAATTGGACTCCAACTTTTGCACAACAGAACCGATCTCTGGCGGGTATTTGCAACCAAGAAACTTCATATTTGACCACACCATAGAAAGTGCTTCAATATGGCGCTCTGGTGAAAGGTTGATGCAAGTTTCGATAAACTGTTCACGAGCCTGCCATTGATACTCTGTCTCCCATGAACAACGTTTATAATTTCTCTCCATTTTTACGAAACTGCGCCAGCAGTCTGCAAGCGGCTGCCGGCATCTTGGTACCAGGGCCCTTTCCATTTAGCATATATTAACGGTCGTGGCGAGATACCTCAAAATGCGTTTTCCGAGAGGAGCCTGGAACCAGTTGAATCGAATCTTCAGAAATTTAACCCTAACCCCAACCCTAACTCTAACCCTAACCCTAAACCCAACTCTAAATCTAATGTAGGGTTAGGGTTGGGGTTAGGGTTAGATTTTCGAAGATTCGATTGAAGAGATTGAACTGGTTCCAGGCTCCTCTTGGAAAACGCATTCTGAGGTATCCTTTCTAGCCACAATGGTGGCATGGATGGCGCAGTGGTAAGATCTCTGCCTTTCAACCACAAGGTCCCGGGTTCAAATCCCGGCTCTGCCGAGTGTTAAACATTTGTGTGACCTTTTTTTCTGCCAAAGTTGACTCAACTTTCCATCCTTGCGGGGTCGGTAAAATGAGTACCAGTTTCTGCTGGGGGCTAAGCTGTGATGGATTAGTGTCCCGTCCAGGGGGAGTCAATGACTATCATCTGCTTAACACTACAGAAACCGGAAATAAGCGCCGGCTTCATGGGATTTAGCTTTCTAGCCACGACCATATATTAACCCTTTTGCAATTTATCAACATCCAACTTCTCCTTTCATAACTCAAACAAAATAATATAACTGGAAATGAGAAATAAGGAAATGATTAAGTGGATTAAATTGTGAAAGTTGAAAAGCCGAATTCTCCCAAACTGCTTAATTTGAAAGTATGGTGTTCAGTTTGGAGAATTTACCAACACATCATTTGTTGTGTTTAACGTTTCGGGCTTTAAAAGAGTTAAAGAGAGCTGTGTTTACATGTTCAGATAAAATACAAAAATTCTTTCTCCAGGTTGTGTGAAAATGCATTCTAAACTGGGATTTCGAAAAAAAATCTGAGGCTGGAGTTGGAAGTTGAAAAGTTGGCATTTGGAGTACATGATTCATTTTCAAGGTTTGCCACCCAGGGGATGGTACTCCCTTATAGCCATTTGCCTCAATTTTGGTAATAAATAGGGTATTGATTTTTGTAGTCCAGTCTTGAATTCGTTTTTTAAGAAGAAGCTACTTCTCTCTTCTTTTGGTCTGGTCACAAAATTATAGGGTAGGGAAAATTGCATGTTTTGGTCATAAATAGGGTAAAGGTTTTGGGAAGCAGACCACACACCCCTACCCAATTTGTTTGGAAGTATCCCATTCCCCCAGTTTGCCATCCATAATTTCTACAATATATTTGTTCTTTGGTCATTTCTATTTCAGAAGGAAAAGCAAACAAACAGTGGTTATAAATATTATCACTGGGGCACAATGTATTGTTTAAAAATATAATCTAAAACTTAACATTTTGCATGCTACAGCACACATTTTCAGAAGTGACGGTTAACTTATTATACAGAGTTTTTTTGTAAAATAACAAAATAACGGAAGTATTCATATCATTTATACTTTGTTACCTAGTCACCAGTGCCTCTCGTTATTTTATAATTGTAACAGTTTTTTTATTGGCAGAAATTAATTATCTATTAGCGGATCTTTTATTCCCTTTTCTCAAGCCCTGAATTTAGTGTGCATAATATACAGCACCCTATTTTGTACTAAGCCGCAACCTAGTGTTTGCTAACATACAAAGCATGGCAGGCTTAACAAAAGAAGTAGGTCTTTAGAAAACCAACATGGAACAATGCCACCCAATGGAAAGAAAGTGCATGGATAGCTTTAGATAGCAGAAATATTACAGGTCAAACACAGTTCATTAAGCATATCTGTATTGCACATACATGCTAGTGTAATGAGTTCATTATAATCATTTTGATTACTACAAGATATATGTAGCTGAAAAAAAATTAAGATAAATACACGATATCACACAATGCTATAAAACTGATTGTAAAAAAATGCTGCTGTTTCACTGACAAGCAGCTGAGTTGCATAACAGTCATAAGGATATGGCGCCAAACTAAAACAGGCATCACTCAAATTGTACAGCATAAAATGAGAACTATTATCAGCAAAAAGTTTTCTTACTTTTAAAAAGAGTCTGGCAGAAACACGCTTATATTTATATTTTTTCTTCTTTGAAATAGGTTTTTGTTCTTCTATTATATCTCCCTCTTCATTCAAGATAAACTTATCTTTCCTCAGATAGTTAGACCAATAAGGCCCTGGATCGAGGGCATCCAGAATAAACTGTAATGCCTCCTGTCGAGTGAATACTTGCCGTTTCTTCAATACATCCTCGGCGGAAACAATACTACAACCACAATTTTTGTCAGAACCAGAATCTTCGTCAGAATCATACCCTCCCCACTCTATAAAGCGTCTTGCTCCAACACACGCATGTCTTCCAAAGGTTGACCATATTTGCTCAAGGGCTTGTCGAAACTCTGGTTCCACATCTGTCCAGTCGGAGTCTTCACAAACCGCGGAGTCAAGTGTTAACTCTTTATTGCTTGGATTTAAACGAATCGAAAGACTAATTTGGGATCTAGGACCAATACCCCCATCTTCATAAGCATATCCATCGTCATTCTCGTGGTATTCCTCTTCTTTCTCGCAAAGAATATCAGTAAACGTTACCAGTTCTTGAATGGGATTTAGTAGCCACTTCTCGTTTCCAATTTCGTGAACCTTCCTCGTTTTCCATAAGGGCAGAGTTTTGGCGAGTTCGTTCCATCTCCTACAGACTTGAGCTATTTTCAGTAGCTCATAAATTTCAAGTGGGGTGAAAATTTTAATCAGCATTTCATCTGGGAGAATTGAAAAGTAGGATTTTTGTGAAAGTGAGTCAGAATCCTCGTTCGCCATACCCGACATCTTGTATTCATACTCTGTCCCAGGCCCAAGACGAGCAATACCTGGCTGAAGATAATTTTTAGGAACTGGACAAGAAGCAAGTTTCCAGTCCTGCTTCTCCATTGTATTGAAATTATGTTCTGAATCATCGCAAGGCGTTGAAGTTTTGAAGATTTTCCAGAAAAAAGATTTAAAAATTTATCACATTTATCTAATCTATTAACAAATACAAGTTCAATAGTTGACCCGGCAATGACCAAGCCAGGCGGTCCGGTTCCAGTGACCCAATTAAACTGCAACTTCAAACATCAGTGTTTATAGACTACGTCTCCTTGTTAGGGAAATTTTTAGGTTTCGACAAGTTAGTGACACTAAGAAACATTTTTAGGTTTCGACACGTTGTGAATTGAGAATTGTCTTAATTAGTTACAAGTATCTTTATTATTTATAGAAATCAAATGGCTTAAGGTCTAGGATCGTTTATTGAACGAGAGGCTACGTAATAGTCTTACTCGTGCCGTATTGCAATAATGCACATCACTTTCGTTAGTTGTTTTCGACCCATGTAACAGAATCCGGAATCCAGCAAAATTTGATTTTTGGAATCCGAAATCCACAATTGTGGAATCCGGAATCCAAATTTGATTTGATTTGGAATCTGGAATCCAAAGAGTTCAGGATCCGGACTCCACTCTTTGATAGGCAAAACACTCTTTAAGAAAGGTTGGAGAGGCCCTTTTGAGCTTTAAAAAGCTAGAACGAAGAGAGAGGTGGTTGGTTTGTTAAACAATAACAATTCTTTTTTAAAAAAAAAACATTTTAAAGGATTAAAAAAGACTGCACAGGTGACAGGGTGCTATTTTGACATGACGCCATTTGACTTCCCGCGCGCTTTTTACTGCTCTGCTAAGCTCGTTACGTTTGAGTGCACAGCAGTGATCGAAGGTCAAGTCAGTTCAGTAATCATGGGCAAGCACAAAAAGTTAGAGAAGAAGGACGATCACAAAAGGGAAAAATTTAAAAGAGTGGAATTTGGAATCCAGAACCTCTGTGGATTCTGTTACATGGGTCAATTTTTTGTTGAGTCATACTTTGCATAAATATATATTTCATTTTCACTCTGCACAAACTTCACCCGATCCCTCTAAAAAGTACTTAATTGTAACATTTCAGTACCACTACGACTATAAAGATTTTTATTTATCATTTCTTATTGAATCTGATGAAAATACAATACAAGCTCAAGAATTGTTTTTGGCAATGGCAAGCTTTTAATGAAAACCCTACGTACATTATTGTAACAAGGCTGGAGGACCTTAACAAGAACATCAGATATAGAGGCAAAAAATAGCCCTAAGTCAGTAATACAATACTTACACTAGTAATTACATAGGAAGCTACTGTAGGATGAAACACTGCCTCTGTTTTAGTTTCATAATAACTGAATAAGTTTTGTACTGTGGCGCAGTTAGCAGATCGGTTCATGATTGATATTAATAATCAGGTTAGGTCCTTAAGGCGTGTTCACACTAGCGACGCAAACGCAAGCGCAGACGCAGACGCAAGAGCAATAAAAACAAGTGTGAATGTATCTTGACGCAGACGCAAGAAAAAGGAAAATTTCCTTTTTCTGGCGCACACCTTACGCTTGCATTTGCTCTTGCTTCACAAATTTCCAACTGTGAATGGGAATGACGCAAACGCAGACGCAGACGCAAGCCCAAAACCGTCTTCGCCTGCGTAGTTTGCATCACTTGCGTCCCTAGTGTGAATGTCCTTGCGCTTGCATCTGCGTCTGCGCTTGCGTTTGTGTCTCTAGTGTGAACACGCCTTAACAGTTAACGCGCACACACGAAGTTCTGTTTGGGTTATGTCTCACCCTAGATTACTAGAAAAAGCCTTGTAAAATAATTCAATAGAGCTCATATTAGAGAACGAAAGTGGGAAGGTGATTCCCAATAAAGATTTTGAAGATCCTCAACCACCTCAGATCCGTTGGGGTTAATTCAACAAACTGTTGAAAATGAAAGCGATGAAGCTCTCTTTCGCGAGTAAGAGTTTGTCAAAACGGATAACTTTGTTTACATTTTTACTATTCAGTTTTGCTACAAAGTTTTCCAAACCTTTCCGTAGCGTTTGAAAAAGGTTTTACTCAACAGAATGGTTTCAGCACCAACAAGAATTAAAAAATGAACTTGAAAACATGCGGAAACAGATGAGATGAAGAAATGCAGAGGGCGAAGAAATTTTACGTCTCGTCGCGAAAAAATCGATGGGCATCATCACAAGAAAACAAATTTGTTATCTAACTGTTTATTTACCCGCGGGGGGTTTATTTAATAGAAAATAAAAGTGCATTTCAAAAATTATTGCTTTTGCTCTTGAATAATTATTGTTGAGGTAATTTATAAATACTCATTTCGGCGAGGAAGCCGGGAACCACAACTAAGTTAGATATAATAGGAGTAAAAAGATTCAGTATTATTTCTAACTTTGAGGTAATTTAACATTTTTTTTGTAATGACATTCATGAATAATCACCATTGTCATCATAAAAAAATGTTAAATTATCTCAGCCATTATTCAAACATTCAATAATTTAACTACTCCTTACTCATTTGAAGCTTAGTTTTCTAACTTCGGTAAGCCTTAAGGACTTTTTTTATTACTTATTTACCAGAATTTGTTGCTCAAAGTAGACCCCCGCTTTTCTTTTTGCAACAACTTTCTTCAACCCGCATGCAAGGTGAAAAACGCGAAACATCGACCCAGAATTTACAACGTCAACGAAACAATGTTGCGCGACAAGTTGAGGGTTTTTGTACATCTCGTATTTAACCCCTTTGAATGAGGAGTGCAAGACCGATGATGACGTGAAAAAACAGTAGTAAATAAACTGAACGTTGGTGATTTATCGAGCCGAGCATCTTCACGTAGCTGCCGCCAAAAACAGAACATGAAATGACGGCCTTCTTAGAGCTCTTGGGACTACGAGAACGCGATAACAAAAACGTTCCCAGTATTTGTTTAGCTTCAAGGATAATAGTTTTAATCATTTTCTTTTCGCAAAGCTTTAGGCGGAGAAAACAACACATTGATGAGCCGCAGAAAAAAGTAAATAGCAAATTAGAAATATATATATTGGCATTTCCAACCTCGTCGCTTAATAGAGGCGTGTTCACACTAGAGACGCAAACGCAAGCGCAGACGCAAGCGCAAGGAGATTCACACAAGCGACGCAAGTGATGCAAGTGGGCTGGGCTTGCGTCTGCGTCTGCGTTTGCGTCATCCCCATTCACACTTGGAAATTTGTGAAGCAAGAGCAAACGCAAGCGCAAGGTGTGCGCAAGAAAAAGGAATAAAAAATTTTCCTTTTTCTTGCGTCTGCGTCTGCGTTTGCGTGAAGTTACATTTACACTTGTTTTTATTGCTCTTGCGTCTGCGTCTGCGCTTGCGTTTGCGTTGCTAGTGTGAACACGCCTTAAGGCGTGTTAACACTAGAGACGCAAGCGCAAGCGCAGACGCAAGCGCAAGGACATCCACACCAGCGAATGAAATGATTTCGATAAGTAGAACTTCAAAGGTGTGCGCTTTGAAGTCGAAACCACATCACTTGAAGTTTGAAAGACAGAATTAGAACTTGAACGTGCATGTAATATTTGAATTCCAAATTATCGATCTCGAGCTTGTAATTACAGGATCCGCATTTGAAAGTACAAGAATTGAAATCGAATTCCAAAATGTTATTTTGGAACTCGAAAACTGATATAGTGTTTACGAGTTCGAGGTCCATAACTCGGAATTCAAATATACTCCCATATATATACTATGACCAAGTACGAATTCTTTCTTTTGGACTTCGATTGATGTGGTTTCGACTTCAAATTGTACACTTTTGAAGATATATTTATTCAAATATTTTTGTCAGCAACACAACGCCTGATACCAAACGAAAACCAAGGAAACATATCGCCAAACAGGGTCAGACGGAAGAAAGGTAAATAAGCTGAGGTCACGTTCAAATAACACACACGGTTTGTAGTCCGAGCTTAGTTCGTGCCGGCAAGATACATTTACATGTGAAGCTAGCCTGTAACACTTATTTCTCTCGTCCAGTCTCGAACTATCCTATAGTCAGTTTTTCTCGAATAAAAACTTTCTCTTTCTTATACTTTGATAGTGAAGGAGGATGCCGGATAACCTTACATAGGAAGATGTTTGGTTCAACCGTTCGGCAAATTTGTTTGGTTTTACTATGGTTTGATCAGGGAAAGATGCTTAATAGTACTTGAATTTATCCCGTATGTTGTATGCTATAGTTTGATATAAATTTTCCTTACTGTAGCTTTATAGCGGTGGTAGCTGTACTTTTTTTTAAGTCGGGAAATTTCAAGTTTTTTCCCAGTCGAAAGTGAATAGCTCGACCCGGCCCCTTCCCCCCCAAAAAATTAGTTTTTTTAGGGTTCGCTTGCACTTTAAAGCTACTGAAGAAACTAAATCCCAAATAATACATAATTTGTCTGTAGTTCCTCAATAACAATCTCAACGTGATCGCTTACATGCATTTTAAAAATTAAATCATTCTAAGAATTAGAAATAAGAAAAATTTAAGAACAGTTTTACTTGTACTGGTCACATGAACCACACTGAGCAAATTTACACCACTGGTTCTTATATGTGTATATTTACAGTTTCCCGTTTTTAGCGTTCAGTTTTTTAAAAAAAATTCTCAAAGGTTTTTAGATTTGTTATAATATCAGTGGTTTCCGCTTTTTCCAATTCATTTCTGGTTTCTCGCAGCGCGCGCGCGGCAATATTCGCTATATGGTCTGTTTATCTGGAGGGAGATAGCCCTACTGCTAGAGCTAGCCCTACTAGTATAGTAGCGTGCCCCTTATCTATTGTGTTTTGCCGTTCCGTTTACATCCAAGGTAGGGGCACCCTAGTACTAGGGCTACCCCACCGGTTTGCTAGGGCTAGCTCTAGTAGTAGGGCTAGCTTTTTTTTGTTCAGTGCATGTAAACGCTCGCGCTAGGGCTGGTCCTACTGCTAGGGCTGACTTTTAGCGAGATCATGTGATACCAAGAGCAGCGAAACTTAAAAAATGGCGGATTTTACACGAGAAAGCTCAACAGTAATATTAATCGTTTGCTCAGCAAGCACGCTACTACTTCACTCAGCCCCATAGGGCCAGCCCTCCCCATGTAAACTGACGCTACTTTTGAACCCTGTTGGTAGGGCTAAACCCTACTAGTAGAGCTAGCCCTACATCATCAAACAGGCCCTTAGCAAGTGCAGGAAGAGCTTGATGAAAGCAGTGAAGAAGACGTCGACATCAACGCCAC
>JAOBYJ020118152.1:0-10260 GCA_025403565.2 Palythoa heliodiscus | reverse complement strand
TGGAAGTTCTAATTCCCCAAACGGATCAATGCACCGAGAATTTTGGACTTAAAAGAGCCTTGTTTCGAGGTAAATTTGGATGTTTATCTATGCATAATTTTATAAACAAATGGAATTATGACCACTTGTTGCATGCTACGTCCGTACAGTGCCGAAATTTTAGAACTTTTTTTTCACTGCAGTATAGTACCAATTGCTAAGTTTAGAAATACACAGATTTTGGCTGTTAAAATTTGAAATTGAGTGATCTTCGATTCTTTATATCATGGCATGTTTTAACGTTTAACTTACCACTCAGCTGAAGTGGAATCTTTAATAAAATTTTCCCGCACGTTGAGTTGCTTACCACAGCATTTGCTAACTAAGATGTGAAGCATATCTCGTGTGGATGTAAAAAAAGCAAAAAGCTCATTGCTATCTTTAGCAGTTATTTCTCTCGAGCAACAAAAATGTTTGTGCATCTGATTAAATCAGCCAATATTTTAAGGTCATTTTTTTAAAAATTCATTTCTCTGCAAGGATTTGGACTAAGGTAAAACTCTATGCTCATCCCAAAACCACAACATAAATATATATATCAGCCTATTTTCATGGTTTTGCCTTTAATATAGGAGGACCTTTTTTTCTCAAGAAAACCTTAAAAATGTAAACAAATGGGCTCCAGTTGGTTGCTTAGGCAACAGTAAGATAAAAAAAAACAATTTTTTTGGCCTCTATTATTGACAGTGCTCATTATAATGACGTTATATTACAAAATAAATATCATATGGAAGAATTAGATGTTTAGATTAAGTCCCCCCTTAGTATTATTTGGATTATTTTGCATAACTCGTTTGTGTTTCATATTAGTTGTTTCTTAGTTCTAGTCTACCCACATTGTTCATAGTATCAGCTGTCCTGCTTAATTATGAGTATTTTTTGCATTGTATACAAAAGACTTGATGAAACTACAGCGAATACTTTCAATAAGTGTAATATCTTCAAAAAAGCGAAGCAGCTATCTCCTTTATTACATGTTAAAGATGAAGAATCAAGAAACTTTCCTGGATCTTAATATGCACAATTTATATCTTTTGAACATGTAAGACGGTAACACGATAATCATGTTGATCGTGAACTGTGAAGCGGCTAGCACGTGCTCTCGGAAAAGCTCCAGGGAAAATAAGAAACGCTGTACAAAAAAAACATTAGGAAAAACGACAAGAAGTCTTCTGAAATTTATCTATAAAGAACGTTACAAAAACCATGGAAGCAAAGGTAAAGTAAGAAAACGCATTGATGCAAAAACTCGTAGTAACAGACATAAACAGTGTCAAAGTAAGCAAACGGCTCAATTTATTTGTGGAAACTATCGCATCAGACAATTCAAATTTATGTCAGGTGCATTCAGTAGCAGCAGTGTACAAAGACTACAATCACAGAGTAAAACATAATGTTATCGAGGGATAAAGAATAAAGTCCAGTGTTTTAGGATGAGACTAAAATAATCATGGAACCTTATAGTCAAGATAATGTGGTGTTATTTGGTCTAAATGCTGGTTCCCGATGTGCAGCCGTGGCTCTTACATCACTGATACTGGTATTTATTAAATTTTCAACCTCGAATGTTGCGTTTCAAGTGTTCTGATTGGTTCACTGAATCTCGGTTATCAGCTCATGAATGGCTCTTACATGAAAACCTCATTTTCCGGTCTTTTTGTAAAAGTTGAATTGCAATTGAATTTGGCTATGATTTCTAAGTATCTAATTGTTGAGAAATGAATGAAATTTAATCAACAGCTATTTCTCTTTTGATTGATTGATTGATTTATTATTGAAAATATTCCAGTAAAACAAAATAGTAGGGCCAAAGCCACAGGCTTAAATGGCTTATGTCAGCAGTACATATATAAGAAAAGAGATAAAGTGTGGACTTTTATACATAAAACAAATAATAAAAATTAGATATAAATGGGTATTAAGTATCTAGGGTAATTTATACTTACAAATAATAACATAACAATGATCATAAAAACTGAAATAATAGTAATTGAGATGAACATTTGCAAATAAGTAATTTTTAAGACGGTTTATATCGATTAAGAAAGTGTAATTTTAATTTAGATTTGAAATTAAAAGTATTCAGTGTATTGCGGATGGAGAGGGGAATGTTATTCCAGATAGCAGGAGCCTGTGAGCAGATAGAAAACTGATATTTAAGGTTAATTTTGTGTAGGTTGAATCGACTGCGGGTCTGATGGTCATGCAGTTCAAAGTTGAATTGCAAGAGTGATGATAGTGAGGAAGGTAGGCATTTGTTGATATGCGAGAAAACAAAGCAGGATATTTGACATTTATAAATGGATAAAAGTGGAAGAATGTTGAATTTGAGAAAAAAAAGGCTTGGTATGTGAGCGAGGATGAGCAAAAGAGATAATACGCACAGCTTTTTTCTGAAAGAGAAAAAGGGGTTTGGAATGCGATGTATAAGTAGAAGCCCAGATAAGATTACAGTAGGTCAGATATGGAAGAAAGAGCGAAATGTAAAGAGTCAATAAGGTGAGAGAGGACAGAAGTTGTCTGGCTTTGCAAAAAAATGCCAATTATTTTAGAGGCTTTAGAACAAATAGAGGTTATGTGTGGTTTCCAACAGAGATTCTCATTAATAATGACTCCAAGAAATTTAGTGTTTGATACTCTAGAAATAGTATTACCATTAATAGAAATCCTTATGTTTGTTTCGCTAATTTTCTTGCGAGGAGGGAAGAAGAGTATAAATTTAGTTTTATCAGGATGAAGAGTAAGCTTGTTAGCATTAAACCAAGATGAGACTGTGTTAAGTTCTGTATTGACAGTATTGAAAAGAGTATTAATATCTTTGTGAGAGAAGAAGATATTAGTGTCATCAGCAAATAGAATAAAAGATAAAAAACTAGAAGAGTGGAACAGGTCATTTATGTATATAGTATGAAAAGAAGAGGTCCAAGGACTGACCCTTGAGGAACACCACATTTAATGGGTTGAGTTATGGAGCTTATTGTATCAATTTGCACAAACTGTTTACGGTTAGAGAGATAACTGGCAAACCATGCCAAAGGGATACCGCGAATGCCATAAAAGTCTAATTTATCAATGAGGACACTATGATCGACAGTGTCATTTTATTCATACAAGAAAATTTGGGAACATACTGCAGTTCAGTGCTCAACTTGACCTATCGCTATTGTATATTTGTGAATGTTAGACTGAATGTTAGCTGTTCCCTCAAGTCTAGATGAGAAGTACTATAACTGCATCAACTGAAAGGTACAAAAGTTCCAAAGACGAGATGAACTAAACTTTACAAGTTATCAGGTATAGAATTTACAAGTTATTAGGCATAGAATTTCATTTGACACAAAAACGTCCTATTAACATATCAAAGTATGTACACAAAGGAACAAATTTGGCATCCGTGATGTTTGCTTAAGGAACGCCATTGATATGCACAAAGCATGAACTTCTGAAATGAAATGAATTATTTGACTTAAATTACACGGAAGGGGGGGGGGGTACTCCCCCTAAAATTAGTTGGAGGTGCTCGTCGGAGGAAAGAAATTTGACCCCTAAAAGATAGCAAACTAGGCGTGGTCCCTTGAAATTGTACCCTAAATCAGTGATAGCAATTAGGGTCCAGTTCTTAAAATATTACCCCTAAAAATAATGCACTCTGAATCGGCTTTTGTAACAAAGTCTATGTTTTTGTCTGGTTTTCACATGGATGGTCTCTCGCGATTCTGAGTGGTGAGTCTCACCGGGAGGCACAGCTACTCGGTTTAATGTGGAACCCTAGAAGATAGCAACTACATAGAGACAACCAAAAAGATAGGAAGAAATTTGAAACCCTGAAAGATGATTGTAACTGCTTCACTGATAATAAACAAATGGAAACCATGCAGGCTTTGTTGATTAATTTCTTATACTGATGAGTATGGAAAACTACCGTTTATGAACATAGTACAGCTTATAAGACTGACATTTGGCAATCAAATTATATTTGCACTTTATTGGCTTTGCTTGTTACAGGGGCCACTTAAAAATGTATTAATCCAAAGCTTTGTTCAGAAAGTCATTTTGATTCCTTTTCATTGATGCATTACGATCTAATATATCCCACTCTTTTTACTAAGAAGAGTTTTGATGTGAAGCTATAAACAGGCGAACCAGTGTATGTTGCTAAAGCGTCTTGTTTTTTTTTAAAGAGCGTTGCAACATTTTAAATTTTCGGGTTGACTGAGATGTCGGGATATTAGTTATTCCCTTTGCATGCTATGTCCGCGGCTTTATTCTACGCTTGCGCAATGGGTAAGTAACGAAGATACTTTAGACATTTAATTTGTCTCCAGAAACTTGCTATACATTCCGGCTAAACGTATTTAATTCCTTATCTATTGAGCATAAAATGATAAAATGAGAATATTTTCAAACCTGAACTTAGTGAATCAACATAAAATTATCCAACAGCGATATTTAACAAGAATCATACAAAAGTTGTTAAGAGCTGCCTCTTATTTCTGCAAAGGAATCAATAGCAGTGTGATTGTCGCTGGGGTCAACCGACCCTCGGCCAGACGTTTCTGTCTGATACGTTTTCTGACTTTTTGTTTGTTTGCAAATGTGCATTCATTTGTATACTTGATTTGAAAGTTATGAATGTCCTAACACTGACATGCGTTATTAAAATGATCGATTGGAAAAACACAAATCACTCGGTGAAAAATGAATTTCTTAAATTATAACTTTTGCCTTTACTTTAAGATCACCTAGCACTAAAACATATTTGCTCTTTTTTGGCAAATCGTCATAATACATAAATTTGTTAAAAATCAAAAACTTTAGACGAAGTTTTCAACCCGTAAAATTGTTCCTTTCAGTATTGCAACCAATTGTTGTTTATATTCATGCACAGAAATCCTATAATCATTACTAAAAAATTTACAACAAAATGTTTTCAAGATTGGTTAACTAATTAAGGTTGCTTCAGTAATGAAAACATATAATCTATCTCCTTTCGAGCTAAATTGGCGACAGTCGTTGAGAAATTATATACTGATTAGGCAAATTCATGAGATGAAAAATATGCACGTCTTTATTTCTTCCTTTCTGGACTGAGCAAAAACCATGTGATAATTTTCAACTTTGAACAACTGAAAACCATATGAGACCCACGTATGATTGAAATACTGAAAATGTGGTGGCATTATAAGTACATCCTACTTGTAGAATTGAGTGTATTTTTCGATTGTAGTATGCCTGAAAATATTATATTATTATACGACTAAACCTGCATAAAACACAAAATTTCGTTTGACAAACCTATTTTAAGAGCTACAAGATTTAAGACCATTGTTAAAGCTATTTAAGGACAAAAAAGCAACTATTTATCTCACCAAGCTTCGTTTCTCGTTTCCATTAAGTTCCTACTCAATGCGAAGTTCTTTCTCTGCGTTGGTTCCTGTTCTTTCTCAAGCTGCGTTAGCTTCGAACAAAAGAATGATCCAATTCCAAGGAAAAATGCATTTTTAAGTTTTGATTAATATCTTTTCTTAAAAAGTTTCTTTGTTGTATTTGCAAATCATGTTTCTTAAACAATATTGAAAGAAAATAAACGTCCACTAGATCATCGAGTAAAATCTGAAAGGCTTTGTTAATTGTTACAAAAACAGCCATGGAGGTTTATCTTTTCATCTGACCTTGAAAAATAACCCAAATTTAAATATACATAATTACTGAAACTACCACCCAGGCTAATATTATTAATTCAAGTTACGAAAATAAGTTTCAAACCTGATGCTAACGTAATTTCTCCTTTAAGCGAAAGTCATAAGAAATTTGTCAAGTGTATTTGTATAAAATTTGGCTAAATATTTTGGCAAATCTATAACCCATACTTTCTTAATTATATTGAGATAAAACTAAATTTTTAAAATTTTGAAAGAAGTTTTTCCTTTCAACTAACAGGTAAATATATTGTCGCTGAAAGTATAACTTATCAAAACTGTTAAATAAGTATGTTTTTTCTTAAGGTGTGAATATGAGTTCTCTCGTCCTTTCTTGCCTAGAAGGACTAATTAAGAAAACTGACGTTTTCTACTGTTGATTTTCAGTCATGGCGGGTCGAAAATAGTTCAGCAGACTCAAACCGAGGATTCTAGCTGGGATTCACACAAAATGAAGTAAGACTTGCGCTCGCTCAATCATAAATCGAGTGAATCGACTTACGGGAAATTTTATCTTTAGCTAATATTCTGCCAAAGCCAGTTTCAAAACAATCTGCCCGAAGCTAGGTATGAACCGGTTCTCGTCTCGACATTCTGTCAATGACCGTCATTTTATTCGTCTTGAAGGGGAGATTCAGTAAATGTTTAATGCTTCAAAAATTGAAAATTGACATTTTTTATGGCATAGGGATAACTTTGAGTTTCAAACTGTGGACAGGAAAGTTTATAATTATCTTTAATTCCCATGCAAGCAAGACAGATTTCGCGAGCATAGTTGCTTCGAAGACAGACTATTTTGTAGCTGTCAGAATACGGATAATATTTAGGGCAACGGAGAAAATAAATACAAACTGCTAAATGGCCAAATATCTCCATGACATGTGCTTAGGATCATAAAAACTTTCTTGATTTTGTTGTACCAGTAGTATCATACACTGATACTGAGTAAAGACAACCATTGCCGAGAACTGTCAAGAAGATATTTATATTGATTTCTTTCAAAAGCTTTAATATTCTTGTCTTAATGAGTAGATGGTTTCAAAAAAAGGCCCTCAGAAAACCTCTTTAAGGATGCTATATTTTATTGCAAGATTTCGAAGTAAAATTATAAACTGTTTGTACCTCGGATCTTTCGTGCTTTGCTCTGAAAACACACTTCTTCACCTTACTTCATATCTTTCTAATCTAATCTAAATGAGATAATGAATTTGCTAATCAAGTCACGGTGACAACCTTATGGAGTAAAAACACAAAATAGCCTTTAGATATAATACGCTCTCACACCTACTTTCAATTACTTTTGAATATAGAGCAACGCAAGTTTGTAAAGTCTAGGAATCACCAAGTTTATTCAAATTGTATAACACGAAATATGTATGTTTAACATGAGGGAAAAATGGAAACACTTAAATTTAACCGCAAGATGAATCCGTCGTCTGTATTTTTAAAAATGTATAAATACCGCTGATCGTTTCATGGATGCATACAACCAATCTAGCGCCTTGGTGTCTGTTCATTTCAACCGTCTATGAATCGTTTAAATATATTCACCATATATTTAAAGTTACGTTCGTTCAGCTTTGAAGAAATAGCCCTAGTGTCCGTAAAGTCAAAGCAATAAAAAAAATCTGTAATCTTAATCTAATTAAGTCGAATTCGGAATACACCTCGCGTCACTTGTATTTTCCCAATATGGCCCAAGTATTTGAGGGTAATCCAACGTAAGTGAAATTAATCTTTTTTAACAAACTCCTTGCAGTTAAAACAAAAATTTCTTAACTCAAAGTACGACACTTCAAATAAACCAGTTTGTCACGGACTGGCGGGAAAACCGACATGCAAACATATACCTTTTCAATTACATTGTGAAGCAACGAAGGAACGCGAACTGTCTCGATTAAAAAACAATGATGTCAAAGAAAAGCTTGTTACTTGTTTATTTTGAAAGTTTAACTAACGCTAAATCTCCAAAGAGCAATAGTCCGTGTGAGATAAAGTTTGTATCAGGAAGATTATTTGTTTTACGGTCGTCGCTAAGCAACCAATAGAACAATCCAAGGCAAGCAATACATTGTGATGCATATGTCGCATAATATACAAAGCGTATCAGCTAAAAAAATTTTCCTAAATTTCTTTGATATTTTTAATTTCTTCATTTGTTTTAACACATAGAAACCAATAAGCAGTTGAACGGATATGTTGTTACATATCCGTCCGAAAATGTTTTGCAAACATAGCTTACCAATTAGAAATTTCTTCAGAACACTGGCAAGTGTCTAATTACCTCTGCGTAAACTTTGGAAGTTAAGCTTTCCCATAACGATATGATAACATTACTATCTCCGAATTAAAAATAACTCGTATTTGCAAGAACTGACAGATAAAAGAAAAATACTGAACTTGTAAACTAAAAATCAAACGAACATATATCTTTCAGATTCACGAAAATTTTTATCATGTAATTAAAAACGGTTTTAAAAAATATTGGGAAAGTAATTTTTTGTCAGTCATAAAAACTTTTTTTCAACTTTTTTCTTTGCCAATTTTTTCTATTGTGGTTTTAAGATTTGCACAAAAGAGAAAGGTAAAACTTATGCCAAATACAAAAACATTAAAAAGTGTTTGCTATTGAAAGCCATTTATATTGTCGAAAATAATCGCCAAAAGAAAGAGGACGGAAATTTACATATTCTTGAAATCTTTGCGATTTCAGTTCATGTACATCTCCAGGTGCTGACAAAAATAAAATATCCACTGAAAATCGAGAACTTGACAACGTTTTCACGGAACGGAAGTTTTGAAGTTAAATTTGAGAAAAGTAAGGACTGATCCTAAACAAAGAAGAATTATGCTCGCAACAAAGTTTTGTCAGAAAAGAGAAAAACAAATTTAATCTTATAAATACAAGAAGTAAATATTTTCTAGAAGCTCACATGTGAGAGCTTATCCCCATTTATTGTTAAAGGGTATTTTAAAAAAGAACAAATGATTTTACCTTTAAATCTTCTTAGGGGACTTGTATCTAAATAAATTTCATTAGTTGTTTTTCCGTATCAGTCAGGCAATTTGAATGGAAAACAGCGTTGCTAACCGCGAAGAAACCTCTTTAGTGATTAGTGGCTGCAGCCTCGAAGGCGTCTGTCCTCCTCAGAGAGTGGCTATCATGTTGTGAAGCTTTAAGAAATATCGCTCTTTAAAAACACTATTATCTTCTGTTTGATGCCAACTGAAACAAGGTATGATAGAACTTCATTTGTGGCTTTTATCAGTTTGTATTAGTGCTGTTGGCAATTTTTTTATTTTAATTGGTGTAAAGCTATTAGAGTATTATACTCTCAGCCAGCTGGAAGCTAATGTAAAATTTGTTAAATGGTTAGGCGAATGTGTTTCTTACCTTATGTACATAAAACCGATTTAAAATAACGTA
Source organism: Palythoa heliodiscus (assembly GCA_025403565.2). NCBI lineage: Eukaryota > Metazoa > Cnidaria > Anthozoa > Zoantharia > Sphenopidae > Palythoa > Palythoa heliodiscus. The sequence continues at coordinate 1,095 of JAOBYJ020118152.1, read as the reverse complement.
GTACTTATAAGAAACAAAAAAAACTACATTTTAATACTGTATCAAAAGAATGCCATGTGCACATACATAATAGCTGAAATTTTTTTTAAAAAAAAATGAATCAGTCTCCTTATGGCTTTTATTTCATACTTTTTGCAACTCTTTTTGGCGGAAGCGGAGCTATAACTTACAGATGTACACAAAATTAGTGCGCAAACTGTTTATATAATAGTTAATTCAATTACCAACAGCATCTTTTTAGCTTTTCTTAGCCTCGTTGCTTTTAATTTTTGCTACAATCATATAAAAAAATTACATAACGATGTAAAATCGATTCTATGAAAAAATACGTGAATGAGCACAACTTTTAAGGACTCCTGAGTCCAAATCGTGTGCGTAGTAAAAAAAAAATTAAAACCTTAAATGAAATAATAATAATAATAAAATAATAATAATAATACATATATATATAATATATGATACATGACGATATATAAATACAAGAAAAATGCAAAAAGCTGACAAACAACGAAGGTTAGATTTTTGTAACTTGTAACCATATTTCAACCTACCACAACTTATCTTCATCAGTTACAAATATCTAACCTTCGTTGTTTGTTAGCGTTTTGCTTATATTTATAGATAACTTGCTACTTTAGTTGACTTGGTCCCCTGGATTCAACAAAACAGGAAGTTGTATATGGGTTTTCCTACAATATTTTTGAATACTTACTAGGATCCGCACGGATTCTACATCCAGTCCTGGAAAGGGAATGAATGAAGGGAATGAGACGCGACTGATAAACTAGAGGTCATCTAAATGCTGTACTTCTACAATTTATATTTCATATTTTTACTGTAAATAGAATAGTTTAACTTAATATCAATCAGCCCTCGTTTATTGAAAAAATATATCATGTAGTTTTTCAATAAACTATATTTTTTGTGGTTGATACCTATAAGGATCTGAGAGAGATCTTGGTACTACGTTTATTGAGTCCAGCAACTATAAAAATCGAGAAGCTGAGATAGACAATAGTGACAATAACAATAACAATAACAATAACAATAACAATAACAATAACAATAACAATAACAATAACAATAACAATAACA
>JAOBYJ020118151.1:5130-18060 GCA_025403565.2 Palythoa heliodiscus | reverse complement strand
AGAGGCATGCCCCCCCTTCCCCACTTCCTTGAAAATTTTTTAAATCTGAGTGCTTCAAAATCATATTTTTCAGCCGAAAGCTGGGGTCTTGACATCTATGCTAACTTGTCTTAGAATTACTTGGCAGACCCTTGGGAAGCAAGTTCAATAATGCAATAAAGAATCGGAAGAACTCAACCAGTAATTGAGGTGTTTTCACACGTCGACAAGACAGTAAGGTTGCTCGATTAAATAGACATCGCCGTTTTGTCAGTGAATGCCGGGAATCGATCCTGCAATTTTTCGTTTTCTGTGTTCACCACCGCAAAACAAAACATTTTTTATTCAATAATTGTAAATCCAGTATTCATGCGCTCCCAATACCGCTCGACCACGAAATCCAAAAAAGTCTAAAAAACACATTTGACAACCGCCTGCAAGCAGACTAACGTGGTAGCGAAATCCGGAGCTCCGCTTTTAGGCTCGACTAAATATATATTAAATCATATTATAAACAAATAATAGCATGTTTGGTACGTGATATTTGGCATAAATACTACTCACGAGTGATATTTCAAAAATGCCCCGCAAAATTTCCCTTGCTACGCTCGTGAAATTGTTTTAGTTTCTTCGCATAGTATATCTCTGACACAATTTGTCACAAATATGTTTTTTTTCGGTACCCATCTTTCTTTGCAATTTCAGTATAGGAGTAAATTTGATTATCCAGTTTTTTTGGGATTATCGGTCCATATATCTTAAAATAATGCCCAACTGGAATAGATAATCGAGGAAGTACTGTTTGTGGTTACTTGCAGATTTATAGACCTCCGAGACCAAAAAGCAAAAAAGTTGTAGAGGTGAGATTTTAACTTTACATCTTATTAGTATTAAGTAAAAAGTAATGTAATATAGAATAATATAGTATTAATCTCTTTTTTCGTTACAAAACCTTATCTATTAATACGCACACGTATAGCTGTCCGTTTAAGTAATTTGTTGTTGCTGTTATTTCGTCTGTAAATTTATTTTCTTATTATAATAGCGTCCTCACACTACCTGCCTAGACCAGCTTGGCTATTTGCTGGTAGTGTTTGTCTGTAATGTAAATGTTGTAAAGAAATAAATAAACTGAACTGAAAAAAAAGCCATCATTGCGTTAGGGAGAACATTTTTCCCAATAAAAGAAAGAGGAGTTGATCTTCGGTTTCTTCTTGTTTATGTTTGATAATTTCTTAGCATGGTTTTTCTCATCCATAATTTGTCACAACCTTGGCTGTTTTCGGTACCCATCAGTCTTTGCTATTTATAGGAGTAAATTCGATTATCCAGTTTTTCGGATTATCTGTTCATATATCTGAAAAATAATGCACAACTGAACTGGATAATCGAGGAAGTACTCTACATGTATGTGGTTCGATGCAAATTTATAGACCTCCGAGAGCAAAAAGCGAAAAGGTTGTTGAAAAACCAGCGTTGCGTTAGGGAGAACATTTTTCCCAATAAAAGAAAGAGGAGTTGATCTCCGGTTTCTTCATGTTTATATTTGATAATTTCTTGGCATAGTATTTCTCTCATATCCATAATTTGTCACAAATGTGGTTTTTTCTTCGGTACCCATCTGTCTTTGCAATTTATAGGAGTAAAATCAATTATCCAGTTTTTCGGATTATCCGTCTGTATATCTGGAAAATAATGCGTAAACTGAACTGGATAATCGAGGAAGTACCGACTGCTTGTGGTTCCTTGCAGATTTATAGACCTCGGAGACCAAAAAGCAAAACAGTTGTAGAGGTGAGATTTCAACTTTACACCTTAATAAACTTGTGAAAAGCCATCATTACGTTAGGGAGAACCTTTTTTCCCAGTAAAAGAAAATGGAGTTCAAATAAGCCCTCCCGAAAATAATCCCCGGGGGTTATATTTGGTATTATTAAATTTAAACGTAAGGTTGTACTGCGGGAGTATGTTAGTACTGTGATAACATTGTGTACAGTGCATGTTTATAATAATAGTTTATGATCACTGCTGATTACATAACATATCGTCAGTGGGGGAGTCTTCGTCTCAGAACATAACTGCAATGTCAGTAGTATGGACAAGTCCAAGCATATTGAAAAACAGACAAAATCAGTATGACACCGACTGTGAGCAGAGAACTTCAAAATATTTACAATTCCTTGAAACTCACTAGCTGTTTTAAAAGGCAAATTTTTTGTCCATATATAAGCCCTCCCCGATTATAAGCTCCCTCATAAAAAGATATCGGAAAGAAGCTCTTTGACCAAAAATAAGCCCCGGGGCTTATTCTTTGCATTTTACAGTGTTTTTGTTTAAATTACTCTGCAAATGTGAACGAGCTAACCCTTTTTGGTGATTGAATAATGTAATTATTTTATAGCGGTTCCTGTATTTGTAAATTCTGTTCAGTTCTTTTGTAAAGTAGCAAAATAAAGTTATGATTTTTAAAATACCCCCCAAAACAGCTGACCAGTTTATGATTGTAACTTGTTACTTGTAAAGTTTCTGAAGCCAAAATTTAGAGTAGAAGTAAAAAATGTTTTATTGTATTGTAGGGTTCAATTTTTTATCTAACTATCTAGCAAAGATAAAAAAATCTATCAGTACTACTGAAATTTGTGATAGGTTAAAGTACGTCCCCTTGGACATAACAATTTCTAGATATAATTTTCAGTTTGAATTTAAGGAAGAGATCAAGACCACCAGGACAAGACCACCAAATAAGAAAAGAAGCAGGTGTGCATGTTCATATTAATTGGAAACTTTCTAAGACTCTGTCCACATTAGTACGTGTTTTCGTTCGAAGTCTTATATACATTTCGATTCGTTTAAGGCCTTCTCTCCACACTGAGGTTATGTTAACACTGTACCGGGTTGCTCCTGTGCCAGCACAAAAGTCATATCGGATAGGGTTTTTGTTCACACATAAAACGCTGATATCGCATATGGTTTTTGAAACAGAGCGAAACTGCGCCGCTTCGAAGTGAATCGTTACGAATCGGAAAGATTTGCGTTCCACTCTTTGGTGCAGTGTGAACAGAAACGTGAACCGTATCGGAAGTCAATAACTAGGAGCAGATACAGAAGTAATTCATCACCAAGCTGTTTTTGGCCAACGTTCCGGTCGGAACCGTTGCTGCTGTACGCAAGGGCGTACGTGTGTATATGGACGCTACGCTGCTGTACACAAGGGCGTACGTGTATATATGGACGCTACGCTGCTGTACGCAAGGGCGTACGTGTATATATGGACGCTACGCTACTGTACGCAAGGGCGTACGTACGTGTGGATATGGACGCTATGCTGCTCTGCTGTACGCAATTGGCGTACGTGTGTATATGGGCGCTACGCTGCTGTACGCAAGGGCGTACGTACGTGTTTATATGGACGCTACGCTGCTGTACGCAAGGGCGTACGTACGCGTGTATATGGACGCTATGCTCCTGTATGACATAGAGTTCCGCTGTTGCTTAACTGCTCCAGTTCTTGGGAAAATAACCGGCGATTTCATAAAAAGACCGAATATGCCATGTTTCCCACCCACCTAAGAGACGTTGACACCAATATTTTGACGTATACAGGTTCTGGGATCGCATCTAAAAGGAACAAGGAAGTGTTTTAGTGACACTGTAATTTAATCAAGGCCAGAAGCCGATATCACTCCGAGTGCCCGTACAAACTGGACAGATGCCACGGTAACACGGTTGTTGGAAACATTATATTTGGAAACATTCATACTTCCAACAAAACTAGGCTATTTGCATTTAAAGTATGAGACAGCACCTTTTCTTATTGCACGGTTGGCACGTAGTGTCGAAACTGAAAAAAGGCTGGAAATTAGAAAAACATGTTGGAAAGTATAGGAAAGTCTGGAGAAAGTCTGGAAAGTAGAGTAAAAATGCTGGAAAAAAATCTAGATTTTTTGGTTTGACTTCCAGCGGAAAAATCACCCACTGGATCTTACTAAAATAATTCTCCAGAAAAATAGGCAATCTTAACTTAAAGCGCGATCCCAATGTATTGAGTGCCACGTATATGAATTTTTTCTGAGGCTATTGCTGACCTAATTTTGAGTCAGGAACACGGAGAAAAGGTCTAGAAAAAGTGTGGAATTTTGATTTGGCAAAGATCTGTACGAACTGGCCTATCACTGACTGAACAGCGAATCGAAAGCTAAAAATAGGTTGTCTACAAGATGAATAGAAGATGAAAGCTCCTAGCTAAATCGTTTTACGAGCCTAAGTGTCCGATTGGAACCGGCGCTTATCTCCGGTTTCTGTAGTGTTAAGTGGATGAGAGTCATTGACTCCCCCAGAACAGGACACTAATCCGTCGCAGTTTAGCCCCCAGCAGAAGCTGGTACTCAATTCATTGACCTCGCAAGGATGGAAAGCTGAGTCAACTTTGGGGGAAAAGAAGGTCACAAAAATGTTCGACACTAGGCAGGGACGGGATTTGAACCCGGGACCTTGTGGTTGGAAGGCAGAGATCTTACCACTGTGCCAACCACGCTGCCGTGAAAGGTCAGGACTAGGCTTTGGTTGAAATATCTACCATATTTTGAAGTGCTTCGCTAGAAGACTTAGAACAGGGAGATGGTTACCAGCACTCCGAAATGGTAGAACTTGATAGACTTGAACATTTTAGTTATTTTCGTTCTTTTCTTTAGAACCTCTGAATCTGATTCCCTGTCTTTATTAAGTTCCAGATCGAGACAAATGAAGTTTTATAACAAAGTTGGAGACCTTCTTCAGGAGTAAGTAGTTACCAGGCCGCTATTCTCACGTCTCAAAATATAAAATTGGAAAACATAGTTACAGTAGTAATAAACGAGGATAAATCTTAAAATAACAAGTGGATGCGGTTCTAAATATAGAAAATAATAAAAGCGCGCAAAGATTCATGGGATCGATTTGTGGACAAACAGAAACAAGGGTTCATTAACGTCTCTTTCTTCTGTTTTTTGGACGAGAGAAGAAAGAGACGTTAATGAACCCTTGACAGAAATAATGTTGAAGGACTTGAATAATTGAAGTTGATGGATTCAGCTTTAAGTTTATTCTTCTTCCTGCCATCTATTTTGGGATCAACACCAAACTCTTTCGATTGATTCATCTTTTTTTTTCCAGATTTTTTAAACCATGACATTCCAACGACCTCTTCAGTTCTTCTATAACACATTTGCAGGATCTTTCAATAATTGTACTCCGGCACATCTGAATCATTCAAAACAACTGTGTTTGGCTTGTGTGGGGACGTCACTTTTGAATGTCTGAATGTTATCATTGTCCGCATATCGATCCCAAAGTACTTTGCGATAGAAATATTTGTATAATTATAACGTACACGCATGTTAGCGCTATTAAAAACTTGGCATGTCAAAGACACTGATTTCAAAATTAACAACTAAAATTACTGAAAATTTCTCCACATTTTTGAAACTAGTTTCTTACCCACTTCGATTCAATTTACTCTTCAGCACGTATCAAAGAAAACGGACAGAAGAAATAATTCGACAAGAAATCGAAGACTTAGAGAATCTTCTTCGAGGTTTGTTTGATTAAAGGTGTTTTTATGTAGTCTAGTTAACAAATAGACCCAATTTGAAATGGTAATAGGACTGAGTGGAGTCCAATTCTGTCTGTTACTATTACACATGATTAACAAAATTGGATGAGCGCGTAACACTAAGACAGAATTTGACGAACACGAAGTCCTATTACCGATTTATTAAATTACATTTTCTGAAAACTAAACTGAAAGACGAAATCTTTGCAGATAAAAACACATTTTACTAATTTTCATAACATTTGAAATGGTAATGGCAGTGAGCGGAATCCATTTTTTTCTGTTATCACTACTTGTTGCTGACTTGTCAGAAATCCTGAAGCCCGGATTGTGATTGGTTCATTCAACTGTCACGATAACAGGTAGCCGATAACAAGTTATTGGATAGTTTTCCAAGGCAATTAATATTAGGGAAAAAAATAATGTTCAGAATGAGCCAATCACATTTGAGGAAATTGTAATTACTATAATAAGAACTGATATCGATGTACTGATAAAGTAAAAATGTGGTTAACGCAAAGAAAAAAATAGTCTATATGGCAGAAAATCTTGATAAAAATCACAACACTTTTTAATGCATACATGTTTCGGCAGTACTCACTGCCATCGTCAGTGCAACTAATTAAAGATCCGTAAGCCAGCTATGTCGGAGAAACAAGCCGACACCTAGCTACGCGCGTTAATGAACACCTCGTATACATGTTCTGAACTTTGTTCAAAGCATTGCTTTCAAGTTTTGCATTCCGCGCGAAGGATTTCGTGCGAAAATTAAAAGACAGATTCGGCCAGGGAGGTAGTGGTATAGCAGTATACCTGAAAAAAAATTGCCAAAATACCCAAAATTCCTTCCAATATACCCAAAATTAGTCGAAGCGTTGTATACTGTATACCCGAAATTTGCAAGCGATATACCAAATATACCCATAATTAAGCTAAAATATACTGTATACCCGATTTAAAAGGCCCCTAGGCCTATATACTGTATTTCCAAAAACCCTGGCCGACCCTGAAAGAGGCTATTCATATCAAGCGTGAAAACCCCAGTTTAAACAGCCACCCAAATTAAGTACATCAATCTTAAGCTTTCTTTATAATACAATTGTTAGTCAGTTTTGTTTTCCGTTTGCTAATTTTTTCAACCATACATTTTCACTCTCTTATGAATCTTTAATTAGTTCAGTTTCACTGAGTGGGTACTGCCAAAAATTGTATATATATGTATTAAAAAGTGCTGTGATTTTCATCAAGCTTATTAAAGAAAAACTAATTCTTATGGTGTCACTTTTGTTTTGATCTACAACTTACAAGTATTCTTTTCCTTTGGCAGTACGAGCGTAAAGGGGTCCATTGGAGCCGGTGCTTATCTCCGGTTTCAGTAGCGAGTATTGTTAAGCAGATGAGAGTTATCGACTGCCCCTGGACAGGACGCTAATCCATCGCAGGGTAGCTACCAGCAGAGGCTGGTATTCATTTTACCAAACTCATGAGGCTTGAAAGTTGACTCAACTTCGGAGGAAAGAAGTCACACAAATATCTAACCCTCGGCACAGCCGGGATTGGGATCCGGGCTCTGGTGGCTAGAAGGCTGACATCTTACCACTGCGCCAATCACTGCAAAATTAAATCCATTTTTATGCAAGGCTGGAATACGTTTTCATGGACGTCGTTCCAAGATTGGCAGTTTTTTTCAGTTAAAAGAAAAAACAAAAAGAAATGTGAAATTTTGCAATGTCATCCCTGGTCTAATATTTGAGGTTCTCTTCCAATCATAGTTCAAAGTGTACTACTTAGAGAAATTATATGTAGATCTGTCTAATGGTGTAATGAAGAAAAACGCACTTTGTTTCTTGTGAAATTTAGGAATTGGAAACCCAAGAAGTTCCTCTCTTGTTGTTCGATATCAGTACGATATTACCCACCTAAAAGATTTGGCCACTACTACTCTGAAGGAGTGCAATTAGTAAGTATTATTCTAGTGCTAACACTACCACTGCCACCGCTACCACTGCCACTACTGCATCGAAGTATGGTTTTTAATCAAAAAAAGATTGGAATGTGAATTTGGTAGAGCAGTGTGTATAAAATTTTTCATTTCTATTGAAAATGATAAGAAAATTTATATTTCAAACAGTTTCAAGGGAATAAATTTATTGATTAAAGTTATAAAAATATGACTGTTGTAGCCAGGATCCATATTACTTTGAGATAACAAAATTGTCTCTGCCTCATGCTACGTCACGCCTTATTGCTACGTCAGTATTGCACATTTCAAGCCTAGAAATCATGACAGGAACCGCGCGAAACTGTTTTATTCTCAATAATTAATATTACTAGAGGGTTCTACTTTTCACCTAAAAAGTAAAAAAATAGGGTTTTTTTTACCAGAAAAACAAAAACAAAAAATTATTACAAAGATTATAACCAACAATCAACGTTTCTGCGCCGGCATTAAAACAGATAATCTTATAAGATTTAACATTGTCAGGCTAGAAAACAGTTTTGATTCTATTGAAATCATATAGAGTAGTTTGAGGCCAGTTTTGAATGAACCGAGACAAACGGATGATTTTAGACAGTCCGGAAGGGCGTTCCACAAGTCCGCAATACGAACAAAAAATGAGTCTCTGAAGCAAGAAGTTCTTGACGTCAGCATATCTTTAACGAACTAAATAATGTGGACGAGAAAAATGAAGATAATGACATAGTTTATGGTCAATTGATTCCGTATCGAGAGGAACCACTCACCGTAGGTGAAGAGAGTAAATAAGCGCGAGAAGTTATTGAAAATGTGGATGTAGAAGCAGTATCCAATAAGAAAGTACTCGTTATAACTCTAGGTGCATGGTGCTTCGAATCATTTTTTATTCATACAAAATATTTCTCACTGAACACGAATACTGCTTCATCGAATAAAGAACCACCTATTCGCAATCTAATACATTTCGAACTATCATTGCTTGTCTTCAGTATTTTAAAAGTTGAAAGCGGCATTACTGCTAAATTTCTTTTATATTTATCTCTCTTAAGAAATAGTCCATTTTGCCAATGTGAATGGTGTAACAACCATAACTTTGTTGCAAGCAATAGAGTCATACCAGAGATAATGTTCCTTCTTACTGGTGTGATTTGCTAAAACTGAATTGTGATGCGTGAGAAAGCAGAAATTAGAGATGTCTGTGTTCAGTCAAAGTCCCCTTTTCTGAATACAGGAAAATGTAAGAGGTACACAATTTAAACTTTTCTCCAGCCCTAGAAATTTCGACTAACTTCGTTGGAGTTGACAAATAAATATTTCTATCCGATTGTTTCACAATTTTTTGTCACTGGGAAGACCGCGACGTTTCGACAACAATATTGGTCAGCCAATCACGGAACGTTTAGGTCAACCAATCACGGAACGAATAAGTCACCCATTCACGAAACGAGTAGGTTAGCTAATCACGGAACGTTTAGGTCAGCCAATTAAAACACTGATCACTGAACAAAAGATGTATATAACGAGCTCACTTCGCAGTCAATTCCATCGCCTGATGAAGACTCGCAGATTGCAGTGGAAACGTTGTGGTCTTCCCAGTAACAAAAAAATGGTGAGACAATCGGATAAGATTACCGTGTGTAATGCATGATTTTTTTTATTATGAAAACCAGTAAATGTTACCGAGGCTTATTGTTCTTAATTTTTTTGGCTGCTTCAGCCTTCATTTGTTTTTAAGTTGGCTTTATTTCTATGAGCGGCTCATATGGAAGTAAAAACAAAATACGAAACAAGCATTGGAAAACGAAATGCTTCGCACTGCAGATGTATCTTAAGGCTGTTTCGTGAGGCAAACTACCTTCGTTGTTTGTTGAACAGTCTTTAGTGCTTAGACTACAATGAATCTTTTTGTGTTTTGTACGGTGTTGCTAAGTTAAATTATGAGTATCAGTCAAGTTTACCCAAAGAACTCAGTTCATAGTTATCGAGCCTCAGCCTGAGCTTGTTCTTAAATGTTTCTTAACTTTTGGTCAATTCGAACCTTGTTGTTCTTAATATGAAGTTGTTCTTATAAAAACTTAAAGCGTGCATAGTACGAAACTTACTAACTTCCACGATTTTATCACAAAATAAGCGACAGTACTACACCAAGTTATTGTGGTTGTTTTAAATTGTAAAACAGTGGAATAATGAAAGCTTTTGCCTTGCTTCCGTAGTGTGCCTGAAGAACCAGTAGCGCAACCGTCAAGTTTACAGGTGTGTGTTCAGTTAATTCGTCATCTAATATCGTTATAGAACTTCGTTCTTCCTTATTTGTAAACGCAATGTCTGGTCTCGTAGCCTCAATAAAAAGTTATCGCATCATATTTTTGCATCCCACAAAAGTTTCACCTAGTCATTCTCTATAATACTCTCTGGGAGTGTGTTCATGCAACTCTTCTTTCCTTTCAAAGTTATGTCCCCCGCACAAATTCCAGTGAAACATCCTTGCAATCTTGCCTTCTTTTATATTACTAGTATTATTATTATTGTAAAAAATTGCTTGTGGCACTGGTATATATGTTATGCCGTTGAATGTCCTTGAGAGAGCGAGTCATACCCAATTACCAGGTCGCAATTCCTTTCTCCTTGTAGCTAGGACTCTTGCACTTTTCTTAAAATCCTTGCCGTTCCCAGTGGAGCCGTTTTATTATTATTATTATTATTATTATTATTATTATTATTATTATTGTTGTTGTTGTTGTTGAACATTACTATTATTATTATTATTCTATTATTCGTGTGTTATGCTTTAGTACAGGTAGATCTTATTATCGACATTGTTCTCAGCAAAACGGATTAAATACCTCTAACCGACCTCTAACCAAGGATCTTCCAAGTTTTTGTTCATCTATTGTTCCAGCACTTTCTTAAGGGTCATTGCTATTCCTAATAAGGTAGTTTTTTTTGCAGTAGTCAGTACTGACATTTCAGTGTCTAGCTGTTTTAGCTAACCATCAAACCTCTTTGTGATACTTCCTAAGGCGCCAATTAAATGGGAATTACACCGATCTTTCACAATCTACCAATTTTTCTCTTTAAAATATGATACTTCTCAATGTTCTCATTTTCTTTATCAAATATTTTCGCATCGTTTGATACAGCAACATCAGTGATGAATTAAGTCTTTTTCGCCCTGTTCACCACTACAATTATTATTATTATTATTATTATTATTATTATTATTATTATTTCCTAAGTATTCACAGCTTCGATGGATGATGGTGTAAGTATCGTTGGGGTCAAGCGGTAACCTACAGGCCTTAGGCCTCCAGCGTTTGTCTTGGAATTCTTGCAGAACCAAGTAGTGCCGCTTTCTGTAGCAGCTCTATCTTCGTCCGAATCCCTTCAAGTATTTGGCAAGGTTTTCGGTAACCATGTCAAGGGACCCAACTACGCACGTTTTGATATGCAATAAACGCGCAACTTCTCTTCTGATATCCTTATACTTTTAATTCTCCAGCATCACTACCCACAGCGATATCGATCACGTACTCATTATCTTTGCTGTTTATTACCACAATGTCAGGTCTGCAGTCCTGAATCCCACTGAACTTTAATAGCTACATGTTCTACCACTGGCTTCTGCCTTTGTTTGTACCGTTTTTCCTCGGCATTAAGACCATGCTCTTTCATGATTGACCAGTGGGCAACCTTGGCCACATCGTAGTGCCGGTGCTCATACTGAATCTGCGCAAGTTTACTGCTTTCACATAATAGGTGACCAACCGTCTCCTCTTTCGCCTTGCACATTCTGCACAGAGGTGAAAGCTCTTGTTTCTCCATTTGCGCCTTAAAGGCGTTGGTTCCTAGGGCCTGATCTTGAGCGGCTGTTGGGTCTCCTTTCTTCAACCAGTCCCATGATGCTTCGTGTTTGACATCATCCGTGTGGCGAAGGATCTGGCGATGCATGATCTTAGCTCTCCATCGATCTAATCTCTTTTCCCTCGTAATGTCTTTAAACTGTCTGGATGTTTCAGTCACGTCTGACTTAAAGTGATTCTCATGTCTCATTGATATCAAGAGGCTTCCTCATTCCTCTGGACATATTCACACGTATGATGATGATTGGTAATAATGATGATGGCAATATGATGGTGATGATGATAATGATTTAATTTCCTTATAAATATGTCTTGATTATATTTTTAACTTGGTTTTCACCCTAATTCCTGACAGGCCAGGTAATAGTTTTCTAATCCGTAAGTAATCCACATTTATCAGTTTACTTGTAACATTTACAGAACGATTTGTTGCAATGCCCGGAGAAAAAGGACGACTTCATTACCAGCATCATTAAACGACGTGATGCGTGCGTCAAAGAACTGTTCGAAATAGAGGAAAGAATTTTGGGGAAAAGAAGTTAAAAAAAGATTATATTTTATGTTAAGAATTAAGACTTTTTTGTGCTGAGAGTTTCTTGGTGAAATTTACTTATAAACAACAAAGTTCGCGGTTAATTTTTGAATGTCACAAATTTTAAGAGATGAAAATATATTTTTATATTATTTATTTATTTATTTATTTGATGGTTGCGGACATTACTAAAAGCAAAGTTTTAAATAGCGCTCTGCTAACATTCCAATTGAATTTTTTGCAAACTTTTTTTGCTAAACTCGCACTCACACTTGTAGTGATGACTGATATAAAATTAATATGGAGTGTTAAGGTACTGAAACCTGACAATTGTATTTAAGATAAATTTCAGAAAAATTACACTAATGGAACAGATGCTTTTTTTATCCCGTTGTAAGGTCTTAAATGGAAATATTTTAATAAAACCAGCGTGATTTTACTGCGGATTTCAATTCTTTTGAATTTTGGGCATTAATATAAGTACTGTAGCAACGAAACCTTGGGATTGATATCGAACGATTTTCTCTCTGGTATGAATTCACAAAACAGAAGCGCTCAATTTAGCCATTAACCGCGGGTGAATTTGAATAAAAAGTGAAATAAAACAAAAACAATTGAAAGATATTCTACGTCAAGAGAACATGATGATAATTACAAAGAATCTCGAATACATCCTAAAACATGTTAATACACCTACATATACATGTTATTTAATTTTTTTAATAATTTCGAGTGGGATAACGTGGAAAATGCCACGTGTCACTTGTATTTCCACACCAGACTTCATGCGTGCCATTTTTTACGATATTCCACGAGAAATAATTTTATAACTAATGATACCGTGGAATATGCCACGTGTCACTTGTATTTCCACACCAGCCTTTATGCGTGCCATTTTTCACGATATTCCACGGGAAATAATTTTATAACTAATGATACCGTGGAATATGCCACGTGTCACTTGTATTTCCACACCAGCCTTTATGCGTGC
>JAOBYJ020118040.1:0-10260 GCA_025403565.2 Palythoa heliodiscus | reverse complement strand
GGGGGGAGGTAGGGAGGACTTCCATATGAAATTTGTCAAGGGTCCTCAACCTATCTTAAGTTTCTTAAACCATATCTTTTAGGGGTTACAACTGTTATTTGTGCAATCACTTAGAGAGGTTCCAAATTAATGACATACTGTCATTTAGTTATGTCTAAAGCCATTTTTTGCATGAAAACCAAGAAATCTTCGTTAACCTTTAAAAGTCTTTGGAAATGTGCTTGATGATAATGTCTTTGTGTGTTCTTGAAACTCAAAAAAAGCCATTTGCATATATGAAATGTGCTATCTTTTAGTTTTAAAATTTACCAGAGCCACATTCATGTTTCTATCACATAGGGGTGAATTTCTGTTGTTTTCATTTTGAGTGCCTTAGCTTTTACTTTGTATTCAGAGTAAACAAGTCATATTATTTTAATGATATTTTCTAAGAGAGTGAGTTTATAGTGAGTGAGACAGTTGTTTACATAAGACTTTTTATCTGTTCTTCAAATTAACAATTAACTTTATTTACTTTGAATGTTAGTATCAACACCACTGTCCCTCAGCTGTTTGCTGTAATGAGACAATGGGTTCCTCAAGTCCAGCAGAACATGGAGCTCTTTATAAAAGAGGTAATAATTGTAAAGTAAAAGCATTGTTTATCATCAAACTGCTAATAATTGCATCAAATTCTTATAAAATTTAGCAATAAATATCTAAGTATACATCTTGAATAAAAATGTTGTAAACTAAAAGTCTATGACCTTTTAATGTTAATTGGTTAATGTCGTTATTAAGTTAAAAAACCAAAGTTTTTTGTCAATGATCAGTTGACTTGAATATTTTAGATTTTGAGAAGAGGAGCCAATGTCAATGACAGAGATGGGTTGACAGACATGTCACTTATTCATTATGCTTGTAAAGCTGGAGCAGGTATGTTTGTTACACCCTATGATTTTGTTAAAGTTTCTGGAGACATTTTTTCACAGGCCCATAGCCTGGAGTTGTGGTGGTTTTGGTGTTGGTGGTGGTGTTGGTGGTAGTGTTGGTGGTGGTGTTGGTGGTATTGGTGGTGGTGGTGGTGGTGTTGGTGGTGATGTTGATGGTGGTGGTGTTGTTGGTGGTGGTGATGTTGATGTTGATGGTAGTGGTGTTGATGGTGTTGGTGATGGTGGTGTGTCTGTGTGGGGTGGGAGAGGGGGTGAATGGACATGATGCTGGACCTCATTTTATAACATTTCAGAGGGGAGAACCAAGACCAAGATTAGTTTACAAAGCATTCTGTTCTTTCTTTTTTATTTCATGCTTCTTTAGTTAAGTTTACCCTACTCTGGTGCAAGCAGGTTCAACCAGTGCGACACAGCAATTGTGTTTGCCTTATGCTTATAATGCTTATGTAATATAGCTTTTTTAAGAACTATTTTGAACTTTAAGAACATTTTTAGTACTTATTTTATATTTTGTTTCATTTTTTATGATATATTGTATAGTGCTGTTGAATCCCAGAGTTATAAAATATATAAGTATAAATATATATAAGTATTATTATTATTATTATTATTAATTATTATTATTGTTATTATTATTAATGCTATATACATCTGCTCATGCTACAGTATCTATAGTTTATTGTTCAGAAATATTTGAGCATCTTATACTTATCTTATTGGCAGCATATAGGGTTGAACTACTTTAGACTCAAGGTTATAAGAGGGTGGTGATGAAGGGTCTCGGATAACATATGACAAATTTTTCTCATCCTAATGCATCAAGTTTTAGACTTTCATAAAAGATGTCATTGCCTTGAAACAGAATGATTCTTCCTAAGGAAGTATGATCAACATTATTGGAGGCAACTTGATCATATGTGCAATTCACATATTTCCATATGTATTGTTAGTCACTGGCACAAATATCTCAAACCCACATAACCCCAGTTTGCAATTCTCAATAAACAAACCATGGACCTAATTTAGTCATAAAAGACAAAGCCATATAACATTGCCACAAGTACTTTGGAAGTAGTGACAAGGTTTATTTAATAGCCATTTTACTGTGTACATCAAGCTTGTTTTATTGTTTACAGTTGGAGTTGGAGATGTAGCAGCAGCAAGTTCAGTTGTTAGCTCACTTATAGCAAAGGTGAATCATCTCGAACCTTTTTCTCAGCTAGTGTGGTTGCCAATAACTTTTAAAGTGTAACAAATTTCTCAAAGTAGCCTGTTATACAAAACAATAAAAACTACAGTGGAATCCTGCCTTAATTATGGTCACCTTGTTAATAAGGTCACCTCAATATTACAGCCATATATTTTCTTATGAAAATCCTTGTTAACCACCCAGTTAATATTGCCAAATATATTTGGCCCATTGGTGACAAAAATTACTTAAGGAGTTGGTTTCAAGATCAGTCTGATGGTTGCTGGCTAAAGGGGCCTTTCACTAGCACTTAATATAATATAATATAATATGATATGATATAATATGATATGATATGATATGATATGTGATGTGATGTGATATAATGTAATATAATGTATAAAATTACTTGTATTGATCATATTTGTGGAAATATGCTCAAAATTGTTAAGAATTTAAAAAGAAAGAAGATTATGTTACTTGATGTGTCTTACTGTAGAGTCAAAACAGTGGGAGAACATTTTAGGTTTTGCACAATAATGTAAATATTTGGTTTTCGTCTTTGAATAAATGATATTAAAATTCCCAAGTTGGTGGGTATCAATGTGCTCAGGCAATAATGAGACTCTCCTGATTTCTAAGTTGGCAGAAATAATTCATGTTTGTGTTTGTGTTTATCATGTTGCCACAGGGTGCAGACATAAGCCAAAAATGTCGATGGACAGATATGTTGCCACTTCATTATGCTGCATTCTTCGATGCTGCTGCTATTTTGAAAGTTCTGTTGAAAGCTTCTAAGGCCAGAGGTGTGCTCAATTTTATTGCCATTTGGTAAAATATTATGTTATGCACCTCTGTAAGGTGTATCTGCATTTAATGTTTTAATAAATTAACAAATAAATGAATGCATTAAGCTTCTTGGATCTGGCCTTGGTTTGAATGTAACCATGGAGACTAGTTGATAAAGCTAAATTTTTAATGTTTTTATTGAACTGTTAAACTATTTTTGAAAGCTGAAATTTATTACTAGTCACAAGGGTGGCGGAGCAGGGGGGGCAGGGGGGATGCTAGCCCCCCCAATTATCAAGATATTGCAATTTTTTTTACTACACTTGCAGACTTTTCCTCCTAGGACGTTTATTCATCTTCGTTATAATATTCTCAGCCCCCCCAATCACCTTCAGCTTCTGCTGCCCCTGAGTTACTATTTTATAAATACCATCTTGTGGATTTGGTACAATACAGTATATCCTCAAAAGCTTCGATCAACATTGATGGCTTGTTATCTTTAGATGTGGATATCAGATGCAAAGAATTTGAGAATGGATCATCCCTTCACATTGCAGCAAGTAACTTGTGCTTAGAAGCAGCCAGATGTTTGGTATGTATTTTAAAAAATACTACATTACCATACTAATCATCAGAAATGTTTATATTTCTTTTCATTGTATTTCAGATTATGCTTGAGTTGAAAGATAATGCACATAGTTTTTCATCACATCAGTTGATATATGTTTCTGAGGTTGTAAGTTTTAATCCCTCAGGAATGTTTTTCCTTCTCCATATGAATTTATTTGGTGTACTGTATACAATCTTTAGGAAGTCTTCTATGTAATGTTCATCTTGGATACATAGAAGGATGTTATAAATCATTAATCAAGTTTCTTGAGGCTTTCCTGGGAAACTTGAAAGAACCACATCCTTATCAGAAAGGATCTGGTATCATCCTTATCAGAAAGGATGTGGTATGGTGATCCTGGTGTCGTGGTCGGTCTGTTTCACTGAGGGCATGATTTTAGTGTTTCTAATATATGTGAGTTGATGCACTGGACTATCTAAGACCCTCAACTGTTTAATCCTATGCTCACTTTTAATGTGCAGATGAAAATTTCCTAATGATATTAATTTTCACATTTAGTAAGTTATTAAATGATTATTATTATTAAATAGCTAGCTGGAGCTTCGTGGTTATTTTGGGTGTGTTCTTCAATTATTATAATCGATTTGGCATGAGTAAAAATTATATTTTCCCACTTTTGTTGTTAGGAAGATCTTCTATGCTTATGCATGTTAACCTTTTTTGACGCTTGGGTTTTATTGATTTTTTGTCATTTTAGCTTCAACATGGTGCAAATGCTTTTATCAAAGACAAGCAGAACAGAATTCCAGTGGAGTGTATACCAGATAGTAGGTGCATCTAAATATGTTTTGACTAGCTGCATGGAGAAACATAACCCACTGTGTATAGTTTCCCGGGGGAAGGGGGATACTCCTAAAAAAATTGGGTAGGGGTGTGCGGCCCGCTTCCCAAACCCTAACCTTATTTATGACCAACATATGCAATTTTCCGTACCCTATTTATGACCTGATCCTTAAATCAATACCCTGTTTCAGATCTAGCTCCCTTATACAGTAATTATTTCTCCAGTTCAGACCATAAAGGGGTATAGCTTCTTCTAAAAAAACGAATTCAAGACTGGAGTGCAGAAATTAATACCCTATTTATTACCAAGATTGAGGCAAATGGTTAAAATTGATACCCTATTTATGACCAAAATGGCTGAAAAACCATACCCTTTGGGTTCGCACATACCTATATAGCCCTTATAAGGGAGTCCCCCCACCCCCTGGGTATAGTTTATCACAATATCTAACAGACAACTGGTGCATCTTGATCTCTTAAGAAGGGCCATTGTTCATTTTCTTCAGAGTATTAAATACTGTCAGACACTTGCTGCATTGTCATCTGTTGTAAAGAGCCATTGTCTACATTTCCTTAGAGTAATTTATACCAGTATTTAGAGTGCTATTGATTGTGAGATCCTTTGGTTTAGGATAGAGAAGGACAGTTGTGAGTAGTAGCAAATGATGTGTCAACAACCAGTGAGGAAGTCATCATCACTCTGATGACCTCTGAAAATTACATTGAAATGTCAATCACTACTACCTCTCTGAAAATCATTTATGTGTGAGAGCATCCTGATAACATATTGTTATAAACTAATCTGATGATGGCTTCTGCACTGGTTTTCAAAATATCAGCCACCACTACCGACAACAGTCGATCCTTTTAGTCCTTCTCAGGACTACTCAGTTTGTTTCTATTTTGTCAAAGCTCATTTGACTAAACTCAATGTTTTCTTGTTACTGTGTGGAAGTAAAAAATAAAGAAAAATATTTGTTTCCCATTCACCAGTGAGTGCATATGACCCAGACTCGGAGCCTTCACTGATTGCTGCTAAATTGTCAAGACTCCTCTTGGATGCTGAACCTCCCCCTTCTCCTCAGATACTCACTGAACAGGAGGTAAGTGAGCATCGTAAACAGACAGTCGGTAGATCATATTTTTTTAGACGTACGCCTGTTGTCAGTTTGCATTTGGGTTGTTAACAAATCGGTTGCTGGACTTACAAGTAATAGCAAGTATTTGAATTTTAGATTAACAATTATAAAAGGCTTACATGTTTTAAAAGATTTTACTTTAAATTTGATATCGTCATTGTAATTGCCTTGGCTTCCAGTAAAAATTGTTTGTTTTTAAAAATGGCATGGATTTTTAAGAGAATAACTTCAATTTTATTGATACATTTACAGTAAGTCCGGTTATTGGTAGACTAAATGACAATTAGAATATTAGAACAGAAGTGGACAGTGTATTAACCTCATGAACCCTTTGCATTGCATTAAAATTACATTAAATAGATAAATAACTAAATAAATATAGTCCTGCATATCACCGATGTAAGTAAACGAGCAGCACAGCTCTGACCAATAATATATAAGGACACCTGTGGTAGCTGCTATACAACCTCTGCATGACCTCAGAGCACAGCACTACAGTCAGATTTAATTATCTGGTGTTGATTTTAGAAAACCAAAGGCAAAGTGCCTGCAGGTCAAACTGAGGTCATCAAACAACAAATCTTTGCCTGTGTGAGAAGACGACTGTTTGATACAGATCTTAGTGATGAGAAGCGTGATTAGTGGACACAATGCCAGCAGTAGTCCTACATATGTTACTTTGAGCATTTATTTTTCTGTTGGTCGGCATCATAAGTTCAGCTGTTGTACTTCCATTTGTAAAGATAACATTGTTTCTTTTTGCAGAATGAATCTCCCACGTCACTTGCTAATCTTGGGTTAAAAATTGGAGACAGAGTCCTTCTTAGTGGAACAAAGGTAATGGCAATGGTGATGAGGATTATTGAAGGTGATGATAATATTAAGCAGCACTTGATTGACTGACAAAACTTTGCCTTGTTTAGCACATGATTCTAGAACTTATACTTACAATTGTTGATTATAGATGCTACTAATGATGCTGTAATTGTCTTCGTTTTTTCTACCAGAGTGGAGTGCTACGATTTTATGGTACGACCGAGTTTGCCTCTGGGGACTGGGCAGGTTTGGAATTGGATGAGCCCGTGGGCAAGAATGATGGGTCAGTGGGTGGTGTTGCGTACTTCACGTGCAAGCCCAAACATGGTAAGAATGTAAAATGGGAAATTTATTTTTCATGGACAGAGATCTTGGACTTTATATTAATGTCGTAATATTTTATATTGTAAACATGATATGAAAGAGCTCATTAGGCTCATTGTCAATTTTTACTGGAATAGAAGTCTTTTAAAGACCTAAGGTTAGGATTTACATCAAAACATTACGTTAGATTATTAACATTACAATTTCTGATTAATCTGACCTGTCTGTTGATCAGATATATAGGATTTGGAGTTATTTCCCGAGTACTTTTATAACTACAAAATAAGCTGACATGACAAGCTAAATTTTAGCGATCTGCAGTTCTTACCCTAAAACACTTTTGGGAGCAGGAATAAAGTCGTTGCAAACTTAAAATGGTTCAGGATTTTGTTAGACAGTAACAAACCTGCAAGAATCTAATGGAATTAAATTTACAATTCATTAAAGGAATTTTCGCACCACTGGCTAAGATTACAAAGAATGACACCCCAAAACCTCTCACCACACCTAGGCCAGTCTCCACCAGCCGTAGATCAGTAAATGGGACATCCCAATCAGGAACTATGTCACAGCTCAATTCCAAACCAAACTCTAGATTCAGCTCCAGGCCCAGCTCCCGACCTAGCTCTTGCTCCAGTTCCCGCACCACGTCCCCAGTTCCCACCTCACAAGACGATGAACAGGAAGTCCGAGATATTGAGGTTTGTCACATAGCATGAAATGATACAATTGCCAACATTACCTGGAATTTTACTTTTTCTGTTGAGAGTTGAATGACAAGCTTCCACTGAACTTTTTCACTTGTGATAGGAATGTAATTTGCAGATAACAGTTTGCTAATCGATAGATTTTGCTGCATCAAGCTGTAAAAAAGATTTTCGCCCATGAGAAAGCATTTCAGTACATTCAGATGTCATCTCCTAGAATTCACCTTGGCCCCAACAAAGTGAAGCCAAATGAGAAGATGTAATGTAACCTTAAATGCTTAATTTTTTTAATTTCTTGGGAATTGCTTTTCCAAAAAAAGTCTCTTTTCTATCGTGTTGGGGGTTCTAGCCTTGTTTTGACGCTCCTATATATAGTAATGGGCTCCTAACTTCTACTCCTGGTAAAGGGCTTCTAACTTCTTATCCTAGCAATGGGCTCCTAACCTCTTCTCCTAGTAATGGGCTCCTAACCTCTTCTTCTAGTAATGGGCTTCTAACCTCTTCTCCTAGTAATGGGCTCCTAACCTCTTCTCCTAGTAATGGGCTCCTAACCTCTTCTCCTAGTAATGGGCTCCTAACTTCTACTCCTGGTAAAGGGCTTCTAACTTCTTATCCTAGCAATGGGCTCCTAATCGCTTCTCTTAGTAATAGGCTCCTAACTTCTTCTCCAAGTAATGGGCTCCTAACCTCTACTCCTGGTAAAGGGCTTCTAACTTCTTATCCTAGCAATGGGCTCCTAATCGCTTCTCTTAGTAATGGGCTCCTAACCTCTTCTTTTAGTAATGGGCTCCTAACCTCTTCTTTTAGTAATGGGCTCCTAACTTCTTTTCCTAGTAATGGGCTCCCAACTTCTTCTCCTAGTAATGGGCTCCTAACCTCTTCTTCTAGTAATGGGCTCCTAACCTCTTCTCCTAGTAATGGGCTCCTAACCTCTTCTCCTAGTAATGGACTCCTAACCTCTTCTCCTAGTAATGGGTCCCTCGCCTCTTCTCCCAGTAATGGGCTCCTAACTCTTCTCCTAGTAATGGCATCCTAACCTCTTCTAGTAATGGGCTCCCAACCTTTTATCCTAGTAATGGGCCCCTCACCTCTTCTCCTAGTAATGGGCTCCTAACCTTTTCTCCTATTAATGGGCTCTTCTAGTAATGAGACTTCAAGGGCAAATTACTTTTAAACGGTCAATGAAATATAGACTGTGGCCATTCAATTTTTAGCCATTTTAACAAGACCTTTTTTCTTATTGCAGGTTGGTGAGCATGTTATTGTCGCTGGCCAAAAGACTGGCATTGTCCGTTTCAGCGGTTCTACACAGTTTGCATCCGGGTACGTTGAATGAGTATTGATCACGCGAATATCGGTTGTCATACCCTCTGACTGGTTTATCGAACACCAAATATCAGAATAAAGGAGGAACAGTCCAATTAACAGACTAACTGAGACACTTATGGGATATTACCGAAAAGATTGAAGTTACCAGTTCTGTACATACTTGCTCATTGCTAATTATTAGTGGTCATCAAGGCCACATAAGTATTGGGCATTACAAACCCCTTACGGCCCTATGCCCCACTGTGGGTTTTAGGGCTTCAGCGAGAGAGATTACAAACCCCTTACATCTACCTAGAATATCTAATAAATTGTTAGTAGTCGTGAATCTGCCAGCAAACAGACTTGAGCTACAACGAATCAAAACAATAGAAGCCACTGATAACGAAAGGACCTTAACCTCAACGTTTGCATGATCTATTTTGTTTTAGAATTTTAGGTATGAAGAACCTTTAAGGTTAGTAGAAAATTGCCCCATCATTTGGCATGTACCTGAAGGCTGAAATGTGTTTTTCTTGTTTTTGATGCCACAGATGGTGGTTCGGTGTTGAGCTTGACCAGCCAGTTGGCAAGAACGACGGCTCAGTCAGTGGCGTGCGGTATTTCACCTGCAAGCCTCGCTTTGGGGTGTTTGCACCAGCAGCAAAGGTGGAAAGGTGAGAGAATGATTTGAGAAAAAAGTTATGAAGCAAGTGAACTGCTCAGTTTCGTTTTTCCTTGCTGGCACCATTTTCAATTTTCTTTTAGGCGATATTTTTTGAAAGATAGAATGGCAACACCTCAGTTCTGATCGGGATTTATTAAATTAAGAGAGGAAATCTTACAGCAATTACGAGATACAAAGTTTATTTTCAAGTAGAAAAAATATAATCAATTTATTTTACGTGGATATAGAAAAGATGTAGACCATATTTATAGAGTTTGTTCTGCCCAAAATAAACAAACAGCAATTCTAACTTTTGATAGATTCGACTAATATTTTTTGGCGAGTTCTTGCAGTTACAACAGTTTACTCTAATTTTATTAAGGTGCTCTTCAGGAGATAGAATATTATCCTGCAAAGTTTTCAGTTTTGTGCTTTCATTCCGTGTTCCTTATTTTACTTCCTTGCTGCAATATACAGATGTGTCGCCAAAAATTCAGAAATAAAATTATCAATATTTTTATTCAGTGCCCTGATGTAATTTTGTATGGAAAGAATTAAACACGCGTGTGTATACATCATAACGATTACTAATCCGAGAAAAGAAAACATCGTTGAAATCCAAGTTTTGAATCAAAAATAAATCTGATCTTTGGCAGAACGTCAAGTCATAATCATGTTGTCAATAGGTTTACAAGCGCAGTTGTTTATAAAAGTTACAAGTCTCTCTTTGTTTATTACTTTAAATGCCTGAAATCCTATTGAGTTTGCTGTGAGATCGACATGATCGTCAGTGTGTATAATATTTACAAGCTATTGCTTAGGCGTTTCCGCCGTTTTGACTGTTTAATAACTCTGGATCGTTCCTACTAGATTTAGAAACAAAGGCTGGGTTGTTCAAAGACCTGTTAAGTTAAAATTCAAGCAGCAATCTCTTCTCTAAGGAAAGATTTACAGTTATTTTAAAATACTGTTCAGATT
>JAOBYJ020117937.1:0-10262 GCA_025403565.2 Palythoa heliodiscus | reverse complement strand
TCATCATGGCTAATGAGCCACTTGTCACAGGCTGTCACTATCATCATGGCTAATGAGCCACCTGTCACAGGCTGTCAACTATCATCATGGCTAATAAGCCATCTGTCATAGGCTGTCACTATCATCATGGCTAATAAGCCACCTGTCATAGGCTGTCACTATCATCATGGCTAATAAGCCACCTGTCATAGGCTGTCACTATCATCATGGCTAATAAGCCACCTGTCATAGACTGTCACTATCATCATGGCTAATGAGCCACCTGTCACAGGCTGTCACTATCATCATGGTTAATGAGCCACCTGTCACAGGCTGGCACTACCATCAAGAAAATATTGCTAATATTACAATTGTCATGTACAAAAGCAAATAACAAAATCAATTCTTTTACAAGATTGTTTTTCAGTGATAGTTTTCTGAGATTTTCAAGGACTTGATATAATTTTCAGGGCTCTTCCCGAAGCTCCCAGGGATTTCTAGGGCTTTAAAATCCTGGATTTTCCAGGATTTCCTTGACAAGGCCACAAACTCTGATTGGTTGCAATTACTGTTTACCATCCACAAAAACAAAAATGACAGCCTAACTGTTACTGACTGGATTTATTTGACCTCACTGGAGGAATAAATGTTCCATACACTTAATTTCAAAATGGTGCCGTGGCTATTTAATATTCTTTTGTCTGCATTCAAATTAGCCCTTCTTGCCTCATTCCTGAGTTCAACTTTCAAAAGAATATTTTACCAGAAACAAGGCAAGAAGGGCTAATTTGATTGCAGACAAAAGAATATTAAAATTGCCGCCATTTCGGAATAAGGTGCATACAGTTGGGCAATGATCAATTGGAGTGTATGATACAGTATAAATATTAATTTTAATTTCCGAGTAAGACAGATAACTGCGTCCCTACAGATAGTACATAACTATTGTGCTGGTAAACAGAAGACAATGGCCCTTACACTAATTTTATCTTACCTAGGTTCGACTACCATCTCATTTCCAACATCCCTTTTCTTAGATGCTTTTTTATTTCTAGTTTTGTGGCCACTCTTTCTTCTCCTTTTTTTTGACTGTCTTTTTGTGTCCCCATCAACAGAGATGACTGATTGCTGATTAGGAGTTGCGGCATAAGTCTCAAAATCACTGTCTGAACTCTTTAGTACTCTGCTTGGTCTTTCCTTTGACTTTGCACCAACTATTTTCTTTTTTTCCTGAGTTGAGATATCTATCCTTTTCTTTTTTCTTTTCACTTCTTTCAGATTCTTGTCCATCCTTTCAAGATTTAGTGTTGAGGTCTTCCTATCTTCTTCATTATTAGAGTTCCCTTTCTTCTTGCTAACTTTCCTCTTTTTATATTTTTTAATTGGGCTTTTCCCAACTGTCAATGGTTTTACTTTCACTTGACTAAAACTACTTTCCACAATAATGTCTTCAACTTTGACAGTTGTTGTTTCTTTGTTAAGATCATCTTCACAACTTTTAACCTTCTTTCTTCTTAATTTTTTGGTTTTCTTAGGAAATATTCTTGTACTCAATTTAAATTCTTTTGATTTACGTTTTCTTGGATTTCCAACATCTGTTTGTATCTCAAAGGTCCGTGATTCTTCTACTCCATCTTCATCACTTGTTTTGAGTGACTGATCCTTGGAATTGGAATTCTTACTTTCAGATTTCATCATTAAGACTTCAAAGACATTAGGGCATGAAACTATTTTTTGCTCAACAGTTTTAGGCAGAATATCCCTGTTTTCAGACAGAGTTTTGACTGTAGTAGCTTCAATAATCCTATTATTTACTTTGGCTACTTTGTCAACAATCTCAGGTTTTTCTTGGACTTTGCATTCATTAATCTTTTGGTCAAATATTCTTTCAACAAGGTCTACATCAGTACAATCTTTCTTCACTGTTTCTATAAGCTCTGGATTCTGATAGCTTTCTGAGATACAAAAGGAACTACTGGAATCTTGTTGAGTTTCCTGTCTCTTCTTCTTTTTTCTCTTTTTCATTTTTGTCATATTCTTGATTTCAAAATCAGAATCTGATGAACTCAAGTCTTTGGAAGCATTTTTCTTTACAGATTTACAAGATTTTGTTGAAGGTTTCCATGATAATGACCACTTTGGCAGTTTGGTCTTCTTTTCTGTCTCTGCATCTGACAAAATATCTATAACTGGTTTGGATTTTGAGTTTAATCCACACTTTATGTTTCCAAGATCATCTTTTTTCTGACTTTCTTTCTTTGATTTCTTGTTTTCTGTTTGTTCCACAGTTGTTGGTTTGTTTTCAGTAGCTTTTGCTTTAATACTCACACAATCACTTTTGCTGATTTGTCTGCTTTCTTCATTCATACTTAACAAGATGTTGTTTTGTCTTTGTAGAAGTTCTTTGTTTTGAGTATCATTATTATATATTTGTCTGTCTTTTTTAAACAATTGTGAAAAGTTTTCACTTTTCTCTTTGTTAACGATCTCATTATTCTGTAGTTGTTTCAAATCCTCCTTTGCACTTGTATTAAAAAAACTGGCTATTGTGACATTTTGCTTTTTACGACCTTTTCCTTCTGGATGAAAAAAATCTGTGATGGGTATCAAGTTTTTTGGTTCCTTCTGCTGCCCATCAATTCTGTTAACCTAGGGACAAAAGGCAATAGAAAATTAGGAATGAGGAAAGGAAAGCACAGCCCTAGGGAGATTAACACTGAAACTTGTTTTCTGGGTACCCACAAAGTACTTACCACCATGGGGCTGCAGACTGACGGGACTACAGAAGGTGCATAAATGACATGGCAAACAAAAAGTAATATCAAGCCAATATATTAACTGTAGTTGTACTAGTTTTTCTGGAAGGGGTAGTGGTTCATTAGTAGAGAATGGTGTGAGGGAGCCAATGAATAGGACACAACATGATCTCATACAAGTATCATCTCCAAGGCCACATGTAATTAGCCAGTGTCAATTATGCACAAAGAGGTTGTGTCATTACACCAGCATGCATGTGCAACACAATTAATTCCAGCCGCATTCCACAAGCATTATGCTTTTACCTTACGTTATGTATTTCCTGTGGGAACCTGAGCCTGATTGTTAGCTGTGCTGTGCTGATGAGGCCCAACAAGGCCAAAACAGCTGTTTGCAGCTGCTAACATTCAGGCTCACACTTTTTTTAAAGGGTTTCAGTTTGAGCTTTGTCCCTCTGACTCATGAGGCCCTAGCACCCTATT
The DNA here is from genome assembly GCA_025403565.2 of Palythoa heliodiscus. Taxonomy (NCBI): domain Eukaryota; kingdom Metazoa; phylum Cnidaria; class Anthozoa; order Zoantharia; family Sphenopidae; genus Palythoa; species Palythoa heliodiscus. Next base: position 7,044 of record JAOBYJ020117937.1, on the reverse strand, counting down.
TAGTGGCTGTGTCATTACTAGCACGCATGTGTAATACAGTTGTGTTTATTGTAATTCCAGCCATATCCTGCAAGTGTTATGCTTTTACCTTACTTTATGTATTTTCTGTGGAAATTTGAGCCTGATTGTTAGCTGTGCTGTGCTAATGATGCCCAACAAGGCCAAAACAGCTGTCCATGGCTGCTAAAATTCAGGCTCACTCTTTTTTAGTGGCTGTGTAATTTGTATTTCAGTTTTCCCATTAGTGTCAATTAGTGTCATTGAGTTGTTGGGAAGGCGCCCAGTGCCCACCCTAGATTGGCTGCACTACAAATACTTTCGCACTTGTTCTTTACTCAAAGTGTATTGTACTGTACCACTAAGTATATATACATATTATTATGGCTGGAGGATCAAGTCACTGTAAGCCCAAGTACTTTTCACTTTACTTGTCACAACTTTCGAATGAAATTTTTACATAGTAAAACATAATTTCCACCAGCTTATGGCCGTCAACAACCAAGCTAAATTGTAATGATTTATTCATGCACAAGCACGAACATGTTTTTTAGAAACTGCACACCGGCCGTCCATTATATGGAATAACGTTATGGTCTGAGAAGGGTGAGTTTCTGGGTCCCCGTTTCTAAAAGTTCTGAATGCGCCTGTGTGATTTAAAGCCACTGATACGTGACAGAAATACGCATTTGTTACTTGGTAAAGTTCGTGAATGACTTTCCCTAAGAACAAAATATTTCAGATTTCGAAGAGATGCGATTAAATTAAAGTTTTAATTTGGAAATAACCAACAACAAAAATCAATGATACTAGTTTTAAAAGAACAAACTTACCTCCGGTGTATCAACAGACAAAAGTTCTTTTCGTTCATCTCGATCAACATCGTTGGCACGAACGGCAAGATCGCCTACCATTTTATCGCCAGACATGAAAAATTAGCAAAGTCTGCTTTCGGTACATTCATCAAACATTGATCATTCGTTTTTATGATATCAATCAATTGGAACACTGCAATCAAATTAAGTAAAATAGTGTTTCTTCGTGGAGTGCTCAACAGAACAAGGTCATTCACGAAGAACTCGTTTAATTTTTTGCGCGCCAATCTTGTCTCTGAGCCCGCGGAACGTTTTGGGACTCAGACCTCGCGCAGCCCAATAAAACACTCGCCGCATCACAAAATGGGAGACGAAACAGGTAGTCAGCAGAAAAAGAAAAATTTTGCCTCAAAGTTCAAAAGTAAAATTGTGAGAGTCACTTCAGGAACAAGTTCTAATAGTGAAGAGCTTTCAGGTAGGCTGTTATCGCTCGTTAGGTTACCTCCAAGATGCAAAGAAGACTCAAAAAAACTTTTGGAAATTCGACGACTATTGCAAAAAGGGGCTCCGACAAATTTCTGTCATTCTCTGGACGAAATGTCAGCGTTACATATTGCTTGCATTACCGGAGATTACTTGGCAGCAAAAGAGCTTATTAATTTTGGAGCGGATGTGAATATAAAAGATAGCATGGAATTGAGTCCGTTGCATTTGGCAGCGCGAATGGGTCGAAACGACATCATATGTTTGCTTGTTGACAACAGTGCAAACATCAACTGTCAGAACCGAATGGGCGAATCACCACTACATGAAGCCGCAGTTCAAGAGTGCCCAGATACAATAAGAATTTTACTTGACAAAAATGCTAATACTGCATTCATTGCTGACCATTCTACGGCAAGAACTAAGTATTTCGGTCATGCAACCCCATTCTCTTATGCTATCCGCGCAGGTAAACTTGAATGTGTCTTAGTTTTTCTACAATATGGAGAAAGTCTTGACAGCTTCGACGTTTCAGCCTTCCTTAAGCTGGCACATGATAAGTGCATGAACCTTAAAGTCCTTAGGCTGTTCATAGAAGCTGGTTTAAAGGTGCAGCCTTTTATACAAGGTGTTGACAAACAAAAGTTTAAAATGTGGCCAGAAGAATTTTGGACTTGGCTTGAGAGTCCAAAGTCATTACATATGCAGTGTCGACAATTGATTAGAAGTACCTTGGGGCAAAAAAGCTTGGGAAAAGCCAGAGAACTTCCCCTTCCACAAAGTTTTATTGATAGGTTGATATACATTTGGCCAGATTGTAGATCTTGTGTCAATTTATGCCCAAGGCACAAAAAAAATAATACATTTAATATATATGATCACAGATTACCTTGTCAGTGCATATAAAAATATGTGTTTGCTGTTTTAGAAGACAGCTAGAAAAAGAGGGGAATGGGGGCCCTCCCCTGGGAGAAGGCTTAACCTTCAGTTTTTCAGTGCTGAAAATATTGTTCGTTCAGCATAAAATTGGTTTGGCCATACGATATAAAGTATTAATTACTACAGTAAGAAATGCTTAGGCACCAGTTTCAGCATTCAAGATGTCTTCTTGATGCAATAAATGTACTGCAACATTAGGTTATGTGACACTTTGTAACAAAGTCAATTGGTACCAAAACCTAAGACACTTCATACCACTAATTTCCCCCTTTTAATTTGCATTGTTAGATAGCACCTCAGTTCTCTGTTTGTTTACCTCATATAGCTTTCACTTGTGACAGGAGGGTGCAAAGAATATATAATGATACATACAGAAAGTTTGCAAATAACTATAATATATAATAATATATAATGTATAATAATAATAATGATAGCAATAGTAATTGATAATATTACTGACATGTGTTATTTCGATCCCATATATTTTTTTTTAATCCTAAGTTAGTGTGAGCAAGATAGTAACATTAAACTTAGAGGGTACTGTCATATTCATGCCAGAGATTAAAGAAAACAAGAAATATAATATATAACTGTCAACAGTTTTGTTCACAGAAGACAATCCACTTTCTGTCTCAAAAAAATGAAGAGTTTTCAACTATTTAAAATAAAGAGATACTTAAAAATGTGGATCAGTCAACTAAGGTATCTGTAGAGTTTGGAAACATAACAGCAGTCCCAAACACCAGGACTTGATACTCAAGACATCAATGCAAAATTCAAATTATTATCCCACATCTTGTAATATATTTTTAACTTTTCTTTTTTTGTTAAACATGGTACTATGATCTTATAATATAAATTAGAAGTGGGAAATTAGTGGTATGAAGTGTTTTTTGTCTTGGCACAAAGTCTGAGTGCAAAATTAACAGAGAAAAACCTGCCAAAGCTGGTCATTTTGGCTTTGGGCCACCGCCAGTAACAGTAAAAGTCACAAATAGGCAGCCCAACAGCAGGTTAAGTTTCAAAGCATCTGTGGAAAATTTTGAAGTAGTGAAATAATAAATATGGTTACAAACCCTTGTATGCTGTTGTAAATTAACATTGACACTGCTTCAACTAACAGGATTTTATTAAACCATATTATAATTGCACTGAATTAACTCTCTTTTGCACTGGGTTTCCAAAAAATTGCACTACTCTCGGCCAATCAGAATCAGGTAATTTTGATATGTATATATGTTATTAAACAAAACTACAGCACAAGTTCCATTGTGGACAGCGGCAAAACTGTGCCAGCAAAATAAAAAAAAATACGAACTATAGACTTTGGGCATCACTCCACCAAAACAAGTAATTTGATTTATTCTTACCAAATCCTATTGTTGATAAGCTATAAATCAAAAGCGAGAATTCTTTGAGTAAATTGCACTGAATTAATTATTTTTGCATTGGTGTTTACAAAAATCTGTACTGCTCTCAGCCAATCAGAATCGAGTAATTTTATTACATATATTATTAACAATGAAACAGTTGCTGATGTGAAAAAAAATAAAGAAAAACATGTTTTCATTAATTATTTATGGACTTATGCATCCAAACACTTGAATGTATTTATTGAATTCCATGTTATAATTGTTAAACTGATATTTCTTAATACTTAAGAAATTACACAAGAGCATCTTCTGCATGTGAATTGTGTGACTGTATAATTACCGTTAAATACAAATTGACTTTAAGGTTCGTAAAATTGTTTGGAAATCTGGGTTGGAGGGGGGTCTTAAGCCTCGAAAATCCAGGAGGGAGGGATAGGAGGGGGGAAGTCTAATACATCTGAAATTCATTCCAGGCAGGAGGGGGGTTCAAAAAGTGAGCCCATCTGTCGGGGGTGTGTGGATTTTTTCCGGAATAGCCCATTCCACTCAAGTGTTGTTGAACATGAGGTGAAAATAGCCTCTAACACGTGCTTGTGGAATAATTGTTAAATATTAATTATTAAATATATCATTTTCTCAATTTTTTGCAAGTAAAACATATTCTGACACCAATAAAAAATATTGCTAATCTGTGTACTTAATTTCAGTACTTATTCAGACTTCACTGCATTAAGCACAACAGTTTCAAATCTGTGTTCATTTTTTAACACAGGTTTCTCAAACAAATTGCAATAATCAAGAAGTACAAGAAGCAGACTTTGTTTGTTTGTTTTTTTTGTTTGGTTTTGGTTTTGTAGTACCTCAGAACCTCGACTGTTTTACATATTTTTCCAGCAGTCCCTGTATGTGACGTTCCCAAACTCCTGATCATGATTGAAAAACTTGGTAGTTTTCCACCAGGTATCAAGTTTGTATTTTTCTAAAACTTCATAAAAGTACTTCCAATACAACACTGCCATACTATCTGTGTCCATAATAGGCCTGTCGTAATCATGAGCTTCTTTCCTACTAGGTCGGCATTCTGCACTCCATGGTTTAGGTGGGGTACAGCAGGCAAAATGGTATGCCTTCATTGGTCGGAATGGGATTCTCCTAACATTATAGGAATAATGAAGGGCAAACCATCTATTGGAGACAGCATAATAATACCACAGCAAAAGCTGGTCATTTGGGCATTCATAATCTGATAGCTCGTTCCACATCTTCATGATTTTAATGTAGTCTTTTCTGCTGGGTTTAAATACTAGTAAGCCTGCATTAAAGCATGGATCAAGAACACCTGGTCTGGCACAGGGAGATGCAGCAAAATCAGCTTTAGTGTCAAAGAGTTCATCTATATTTGTGATTGGCATCATATCTGGATCAAGATAGATAATTTTAGAATACTGTGTGAAATTCCAAGCGTGGAATCTTGTGTGTGTACCAAGATATCCTGAATGAGTTTGTTTCCGACCTTTCTTAACTTCCATCCAATCACAGTCCATTGCTTCAACTACCTGAAGGCTCCAACCTATTTTTTGTAATGCATTTCTGAAACCTGGATTAACTCCATCTGTAACAAATGCTATCATTTCTTTGTGGCAGGAAAAGGTTTGGAGAGCATAGCCCAACACCAAAGCAGGAAGAACAAAGTCATCATTTACCATTGCTGTAAGCCAGGCAACATCTTTTCGAGGTTTAACAAACTTCTTACAGTACTGCTGACGAAACTTTGACTCTACCTGGTGAAAGTGCCATTCTTTATGGGCATGATGAAAGTCAGTTGCTAAAAAACGCCCTCTATCACTTGCTAACTCTTTTATGATCATAATCGAGTGCTTCCTAAGCTTCCAGAACACAAGCGGACTCCACAGCCATACCAATAATAATACTATGCACAATACTCCAAGCCTCTTCGACCTCAGTTTTCTACAGTAATTATACCAGAAATGCATGATTATGCCTGTTCACAGTTGTAACCAATGAAAGATCTAGGATAAAAAGGAAGTAATTACAGTAACTAGTAAATAAAAATAATATTCAATGGTGCAATTTCATGGTATAATCTTAGTAAGTGCAGATAACTGAATGGTTTGTAGTGCAATCTGGGATTTATCAGCATAAGTAAATATTTCAAACACTAACATAAAATTGAACGAGCAAAGCAAATAAAAAATGCAAAATTACTGGAAAATAAAAAAGATGTCCAAGAGTTATAAAGAAAGTTCATAAGATATGTTATATGAATATTTTTAGGGTCTGCAAAATTCTCTGTTATTTTTTCCGTAAAACGTCTTCAGTATCAACAGTGGCAATGCTAATAAATATTATCATGACTAAATATAGGCTATTATTATTATTATTATCATCATCATCATCAGAAGAAGAAGAATATGAAAGTCATTGGAAAGTGTGCAGCTTTATTTCATTCTGCATGTACTTTACGTCTTAATAATCAATCTTTATATTATACTTTACCCAACTGTTGAACCATGATAATTGATATCAAATGTATTTCATAAATATGATCATGTCAAATGTTACTCAAGAAGCATCTTTTAAAATGCATGTGTGATGAAGAAGGCCATGACAGTGTAAGGAAAAAAGTTAAAAATAAAATTCTATCAAGTGCCGATAATACATATAAAATTATGTCTGAATCCTGACAACAATTGAGTGTAATCAATATAATTATGTTCAACTGCTTTTATAATTTATAATAATCCAAGGTAATCGGCTAGTACTAAAACCTGGAAAACTGGAATACTAAAACCCAGAATACCAGAAAAAAACTTACAAGAAAATTAAGTACATAAATGAAAACCTGGATTTCCTGAGGTTAACTCAATTAAAGGCAATAAGTTAGTCAGCGGTCGCAAACTCAACATTTCACAAAATAGCGGACATTTCTACAAAAATCTATTTACATGAGACTGTGCACATAATATGAAGTGACAAAATTTCACCTAGGTCAAGAACAGGGGGTGTTGCTAAACTGCAGATTGCAGACCATGGAACTTCCAGAAACTGTGGAATCTATATTTTTTTTGTCAAAAAAGTAATAAATTAAAAAGTAAATAAATAAAAATAAAAATCCCAGTAGCTATAGCTGAATCAGCAACAAATTTTTTAGTTTTTAAGTTTTAACCCAAATACAACTATTTTTTGGGAATTTCTCCATTACCATAGCAACTGGTCACGTGATTTTTAGTGCACAAGTAAACAATTAGGCAATACACCTGTGTACTAAGTTTGGTTATCATCAGGATGTAATATCAGGGACTCACAAAACAACAGTTATCTCTTGAAATATTTCTTCAGAGAACTTGAAACTTGGAATCAACTTCATGCTCATATAAAGACGTTTAAGCATAGGAGTTTTGATGTTGCCATGGCAA